>JAQBSW010003752.1:0-78248 GCA_029291075.1 Eudiplozoon nipponicum
ATTCGTTTCGTGCTTACTGGCGACTTATCAGTAGGAGCCGGTATTACGCCCTTTAACCACTATATATTTGGTCAAAGAATGTGGAATAATAGGACAGTACAATCTCCTAGACGAATGTGTAAACCTGCAATAGTGAAGCTAACATCGTATATTCTACGACAATACGACTTCAATGCTAACTCACACTATATAATATATATACCGAGTCTGTAAAGGATACTAACACTATGGCTATTATGTTAGTAACCGATACCAACATTATTGTACCGAAAAGGTACATGGTACTAACACTATTGTTTCCAAATCGGTACATGGTACCAAACTGATGGATATCAATTTATGCTATAGTTTACCGAAATTGAGAATTACAACAATTTCTGAACACCTGTTACTCCAGTTGTAGTGCACAGTTTGACAAAGAGAATACATGCGGTGGCAGGATTTAGTTATGTTTTGATTAAATATTAAAACCAACTGGTGCCTACTTCCTTTTATAAATCTTCTGGGACCGATGCATTAGATTCTTATTTACTGAAACCACCGTCACGGCTTAGAATGGCAATAAAAAATTAACCAATTATAAAGCAAATTGATCAATCTCGTGCAAACTTATATATTTTTGTTTCTTTTGAGCATTCATTGTTATAACTTTGCTGCCGGAGGTTTATAAGACAGGTGGAGATATGGCGTCACTGATAGTCAGTCAAGGTTGTTTAACATGTGATGCGCATGTCATCATTAAAGTAAATCTAACCCTAACTTTGGTCTCTAGGTATAAAACTGACTTTGGTTTAGTTAAGACATTCATTTTCCTACTTTATAATTATAACAGACTGAGAATACGTTGAATCTCAGTAGCGTCACTATGATCGTGAACATTCGTCATCATCGTTATTGTTATCATTAGCATTGATTTCATTATCATTTCCATTGTAACTATCATTACCATACTCATCATCTTCATCGACATCATCGTCATTATCATCATCGTGGTCATCATAAATCATTATCAACATCCTTATCATTATCACCACCATCATCACCATAATCGTTATCATCGTCATCATCATCTTATTCATCACTAGTATAATCATTGTCAACATCAAAATAAACCTCATTATCATCCTCCTCATCATTATCATCATCACGCTCCTCTTCATCACCGACTTCATTATCAACATAATCATCTGCATTATCATCCTTGTCATCATCATTATCATCCTTATCACCACCATCGTCATCATTTTCATCAACATCTTCATAATCATCACCATTCTCCATTATTCCCATCCTCATCACCATCATCCTCGTCATCATCATCATCATCATCATCATCATCAAAGTGATCGTCATGATTATCATAATAATAATGCACAAACATTAGCATAGCACGCAATACAACACAATTTAAAAGTTAGTAATTCACTGACATTTAAAAATCACATAATCGTAGTAATTTGTGAGATATCCGGCAAAAGTACGCCAAATATTCAGATCGAGGATTGATTTCTTCGATTAAAACTTTTACTCCTTTTAGATTGACTGCCACCCAAGGTTGAAGAGCACCATCGGCTTGGAGATCTGTTTTGAGCTAACAATAGACAAATTATTCAAGCAGCAGGAATTTGCCCAACGCATCTGGCGCGCCTGTTTTTAGATCGTCAGTATCCATTGAAAAATCCATCTAAACTACACTGTAAAACACAAATCTAGGCTTCAAATTATACGGATTGTAGTATCACAACGCTATCGCTGTCAGAACAACCTACCTGCGTTCACCGATGATTAGGTATAAGAGTCAAATTGATTTTAAACTATGTTAAAGTATCGGCGTTTCACTTGTTTTGCTTAGTATACTAAACATAATTTCCTATTAGAATGTGAGCTTTAATGAAATCCAAATTATCCTTCTCCTGCACAAATATAAAAATAAATTTAAACTAAGAGAGACAGAGAGAGAGAGAGAGATTATGAAATAATGGAACGTTCAATTATCTGTGTATATCCTATGTGTTAATTTGTAAGCCCTGGAGGAAAAAACTGAAATTAACTTTCATTGAATCTGATAAAAGTAATTTTTTATCCTTACAAATAGGAATGGTACTTTGAAAGAAGTTTTCCTTCGTTGCTAACGTATTTTTTTATTATCAAAGTTAATTAGGTCAAAAAATGAATGTCACTATGAGTAGAGCAATTTAAACTAAAAATCAAATAAGAAAATTCTCAAAAATACTTTAAATTTGCAAGACATTAAAAAACTCGTAGTTTCAATCCGATTTGCAAATAGAAATAATGTATTGTAGAGTATAATAATGATTTTGAGTGTATTTTTTAAATTTCTCTATGCACGAAATGTCCATATAGATGGTGGTAAGAATAAGACAATGCTTATTCACACGCACCAGCTAAGTCGAATTTGTAATTTCAATTTCTTTAAAAAAATACCTGCATTTACCTTCATAGGCTCTTTTACGAGGTATGCAGTTAATCTTGTCAGTTGAATAATTAAATCGGTGAGTGTCTTTTCGTCAGACTCCGATGACTCAAATGAGTTTATATCAGCGGGCTCAACGTCTAGAATCAGGGTTGGAGTGGTATTTGGGGTTGCATTGAAGTAATCCGCGTTATTTAACTTAGCCATATTAGGCTTACAATCAGCAATGGCTTTCACAGCCATATGCTTCTCATAGAGTTCTTCGTAAATTAACAACTGACGAAAAATGTACATCAAACTTTGAAGGCTGCTCTGAAAATGTCTGAGTATTTAAAATGCATACTTCCAGCACGGCAACCACGTGATATGGATAGACAATAACAAACCCGGTAATACATTCCATAGATTTACATGCGTTCGAAAGTTCATCAAAAAACACTGGGCACATTTAGACAGGTTGCAAAATACACATTACCCAAAATGTTTTCCTTGCTCCCCAGTGTTGGTGATTGTCTGCATGCCAGCATTACCGAATGCAATATTTCAGGCTGAATTTAAATTTAAAACAAGAACTAACATTACAGAAGCATTAACATAACATCGAAGTTATCCTGTAAAAGTAAATTTAATGCATATTTGTGAATTTGACATCATGAATAAGTGCATGAAGGCGATTTCTGTTATTTTGTTCCGTAATGACAATTTGTTAATTCCTTGCTTGGCATTATATACCTCGTTGTTTAGTTTTATGTTTGATATGACGAATTCCGCAAAAAATTTTATGTGTCAGTATAAACTAAATATTTCATCAGGTAGAAAAGAAATTTCATCAAGCAGATCGTTTTCATACATCTTGGTAATTCGCCAAATACTTCTCAGAATTTGCCGCGGACAGGGTTCGAACATGGGCACTGTAGCTTCAGAGCTTGTGACTCTATCCACTGCGCCACTTTTGCCACACACTAAACGAAACTTTAAGTTATAAACCAACTTACGTTTTATTCAGTATTTCCTGTCTTATGTTCTGGAGTTCCAATTAGGTTACACCTGACGAAAATGCTAACTAAAAATATAAGTTGCTTAAAATTTCTAGTAGTATACGACAGGTGTGGCGCAGTTGCAACTAAAGTCTATAATTTGGTCCATTTAATTTTATTGAATGCACAAACCCTCATCCTGAGACTTACTTTATTAAAAGATTGCGTCCTGCTGCTCATATTATACGTCAGTGAATTTTATTTTCCTCTCGTTCTGGCTTTTTCTTTTGCCCTTGAGCTGATCGCATCTCATTTTCTGAAGCGTGTCTTCCCTCATGGTTTGAAGTACCGAGAGTACCTCGTCCTTGTTAATCTCAAACCCTTATGGTGCAGTTGCCAATGGAAGGCTATTTTCTTCAATTATAAGTTCTCAACTTGTCACTTATTATCGAATTCCTCTCAATTTCGTCACTATTATGTTACTAGCAATAGAAAGTCTTCAATTCAATCGAATCACACCCACGGCGTATTTGCTAAAGTTAATTTTCTTCAAAGGCTACAATTGCTTTCAACGTACAACGCACAGAGGTAAAACTTCTATCTTACTATGGGTTTAAAGAGGCTTTTAACTTGCAATTGTTTAATAATTTCTCTAGAGATAACGCTGTCTGAAAACGAAACGTGTAATTTTCGCATATTTAAGTCACTTGATAGATACTTCCGGCCACTACACCATCATTTTCGGAATTAAAACTTCTCATTATTTGATTTCAGCCCGGGTGCTACGATAGTGAGTGGTGGGCACCAGTAATGGTTCACTTAGTGCTTGTTTGATAACAAACGTTGTGCTATTAACCCTAATTCACATACTAACGGGTTTTTCTTCTATTCCAACTTCTTTGGCGGATTTCCATAGAAATGCAAGGTTGACAAGCTAGTTTTCATTCTTCGCCATCATTGGACGCGTTTTTATATTTGCTTTTTCATTATCCAAAGCCAATGATTATTATATTTTATGGGATATTTTCCAGACAGTTTTTTTCTTGCTGCCGTGAAGTTTTTTTCTTTAATTCCTTCACAGTTAATCAAAATCCAGATATTCATAAGTAAATTGTATTTAATTGGTTTAAACTCAGTCTTAGTTACCTTTATTGAATTACACGAAGCATAACTATAAAGTCGTCGATAGTACTTATTCTTACATGATCTGTACTTGTCCCATTTCTCTTATTAACGATGATCAATTGGTTATCATCGTCACACTCACCTATGCATAATCAAACTTTAGATTTATATCTTGATCTTTTCAATTATCGTACTGCTGCTAAATACAAATATAGCATTATTGCCAATATTGTGACTATTATTGTTAAATAACAGAAACTATGAATAACAAATGTCAAATGTATCAGAATTGAGAACTCCATGTAATATAATCAAAAATTTGTTTGGACATATAAAATTAATTCTAGTTTCTTAAATCAGTACTGTATGTAAAAAATCTTAATTATTTTAAAATGAGTTACTTAATACTTTATTAAATTTTTTGCTTGTTTGTGAACTCATCATGTACCAAGTTACGTTAGTTAGTATATAACTGAAAATTGTGTGCAGTGTAGTGTGCGGCAGGATGGCTCAGTGGTTAGAGCACCAGATTCCGAAGCAGACGTGCCCAGGTTCGAGTCCTGTCCGCGGCAAATTCTGGGCAGTACATGATGAGTTCCCAATAAGGACGAAACCGGTCTACTGGATGAATTGCCTTTTCTACACTATACAATTCTTAGTTTATACTGGCATATGTAAGTAATTAATGGGTCAGGTGTTTATATCAAGACCGCAACCTTGATTATAATAGTTGTTATCACCACCCGCGCAACCAATGTTCGTTTAATTATATAAATGTTCATTTCAATACCATTTCCCCATGTAATGTGGTGTCTGTTCAGTAATGACAGATTGGGGATAGTTAGTTGGAACTTTGGGTCTAACTGGATGCCATATGAGCTCCACCTAAAGGAAAAATAGACTAACCAAGTTACATTAGTTAGTATATAAATGAAAATTGTGTGCAGTGTAGTGTGCGGCAGGATGGCTCAGTGGTTAGAGCACCAGATTCCGAAGCAGACGTGCCCAGGTTCGAGTCCTGTCCGCAGCAAATTCTGGCCAGTACATGATGAGTTCCCAATAAGGACGAAACCGGTCTACTGGATGAATTGCCTTTTCTACACTATACAATTCTTAGTTTATACTGACATATGGTAGTAATTAATGGGTCAGGTGTTTATATCAAGACCGCAACCTTGATTATAATAATTGTTATCACCACCCGCGCAACCAATGTTCGTTTAATTATATACATGTTCATTTCAATACCACTTCCCAATGTAGTGTGGTGTCTGTTCAGTAATGACAGATTGGGGATGGTTAGTTGGATTTTTGGGTCTAAATGGATGCCATATGAGCTCCACCTAAAGGAAAAATAGACTAACCAAGTTACATTAGTTATTACATAACTGAAAATTGTGTGCAGTGTAGTGTGCGGCAGGATGGCTCAGTGGTTAGAGCACCAGATTCCGAAGCAGACGTACCCAGGTACGAGTCCTGTCCGCGGCAAATTCTGGCCAGTACTTGATGAGTTCCCAATAAGGACGAAACCGGTCTACTGGATGAATTGCCTTTTCTACACTATACAATTCTTAGTTTATACTGACATATGTAAGAAATTAATGGGTCAGGTGTTTATATCAAGACCGCAACCTTGATTATAATAATTTTTATCACCACCCGCGCAACCAATTTTCGTTTAATTAAACGAATATTGTTTGTAAAGTAAAACTATTGCAAAAATTTCAGGAGCATTCTGTGGTTGACTCGTTTTATGCATTTTTATAATGGGTTTGTAATCAGTTTCCGTTTTTGTATTTTGTTATAACGCGAATATTTTCTCTCTAGTTGTGTTTGGCTGTCATCTACCATTTGCTATATAACAACCTATAACTTAGATGTATATGCTTAAAATATGCAATAAATACAGTGCGTTTCTTGCTTTGCTCAAACAAATAGGAAAATCCAAGTAAAGGTAATCTAATTAATATGTTTGCCGTGTTAAATCTCTCTCAGGATCAAACCTGTTGGGTTCAGCGTTTATTAAAGCGTATATATCAACGTGCCTTATTGTATAATGAGACAAATACGATTTTTGTTACCATGGCTGTTGATCGTAAATCTGTGGGCATTAAGTGTCTGACTGTATCTATTCGACGTTCTAGCCTAATTGACTTCAATGATATGGATGGCTTACGGAATTTCAGATAACGTTTTGATTTCCAAAAGCAAGAAACTTGTCACCACACACAGGCAAATCCGAACTCGGGATCAATGAGGTTCTCATTAGAAAATTTGGCAGGAGCCTTTACAAAATTAGGCGACCGTGTCAGTTCAAATTTTGTCAATTGGACAACGTATAGGTCTGAAAATATAATTAAAGAAACATTGGTTGGGCGGGTGGTGTTAACAATTACTTTTAATCAAGGTGGCGATCTTGATATGAACTCCTGATCCATTATGTACATACACTTGTCAGGATAAACCAAGCATTGTATAGTGTAGAAAGTAAATTCATATGATAGACCGGTTTTGTCCATATTTGGAACTTAATACTTTGTTTACCTAAGGCTTATTTGTTAACGCAGCATAAGCATCAGATGGCTATTGAAGAATTTCAAAGAAAAATAGAGGAAGGAATTTGTGGTTGATCAAATTCCAACAAAGCGTTTCCAATAGTGGTAGTTCCGAAACCTGAACAGGTATAATGGAAGGTTTGTCGTAATTATAGACTGTTGAACATGATAGAAAACGTGATTCGTATCATTTACTGAAACAGAGTAGTTTGCTCGGTAATATAATAGAGTATAAAGTTTACATTACGTTAGATCTGCAAAAAGCGTACTACCTAGTACCTATGGAGGCAGAGTCTATACCACTCACAAAAGTGCAGTTACCTGGAGGTGGATCGTATGAGTCCATATGTATGGCAAAAGGATGGCAGAACACAAGACAGACACTTCAGAGTCTGGTAGAGGATGTTCTTCAGGACTGTCCGTTTGCTCGAGAGTAAACATACGACATCTTTATATGTAGCTAATCTCGAGAAGAGCCCCAAAAGCACTTGGACATAGTATCATTAAACATGAAACACTATCGACTGGTTGTCAAGCCAGAGAAGATCAGTGTTGATTGCTCAACCGTAAAAATTCACAAACATTCTAATTCTATAAGGGACATCAAACATTTTGGAGATAAGGACCAGGCGAACGGATATATGCCAAAACTCCAAACTGTACGCTAACTGCTTAGATTTTAAAGGATGATTATTTATTGCCGTCGCTTTATATATGGTTTAGTTGGAATAATGGGATCGTTAACTCGACAATTTGTTCGCAAAAGGAGTACGATCACGAAGTCCTAGCCGATCAATTTTATAAAGAGAAATTTCAGATGGTAAAAGACCTGTTGAATGAAATAACCACATTAGACCTAAGCCAATTGAGCCTGTCACAGACCCTGCCGATGTAGCCATGTGGTACGTGCTACATAAGAGAGTAAATGGTATCGTCAAGCCAATACAATTTTAAAGTAAGAGGTCCCAGTTTCGTGAAAAGCGACATGACACGTTTGAGAAGGATTTATTTGCGGTTTATGCTGTGGTACTGCATTTTTAGCACTACATATATGGACAATAGTTCACGGTATTGACTGATCATATGCGGTTGATAAAGATCATAATTAGGAACACCAGGCTTTAATATTTGCGGCTGGTGAAATCACAAATAACCCGAATAGCAGAATGTTTCTTAAACATCTCTCATATTTCGGTCATAGACAATATGGTAGCAGACAATTATAGCAGACCACACGAAATAGACATACCTTATCCGATCGGAGCCACTCGTAGTTTCTATTGCATTTGTGAACGATTTTACCCATTTATTGGTGGGAGCACAAATCATTGATCCTTTAATAGTTGTATTGGCTAAGAAGTCAGCATACACATTCAAGAGGACTGGGGATCAGTGGTTACTGCGTGGAGTCTCGAGAAGCCAATATAGACCGCATATGTCGTTGTAATTAAGGTATAACTTTATTCAATAGCTGCATGAATTAGGTTTCGCTTCTTTAGGGCCAACTAACAGGTTAGTCACTGATGCCGAACGATGTAATAGCTTGGATAAGGAAATGGGCACGTTGTCAAATTCGTAATGTTTGGCGACATATTAAGACTAAAGTGAAAACAATTGGCATTTCAGTGGGTCGTTTTCCGCACGTAAACTACAATATTGTAGAAACGCCCGAAATCTTTGGTCCAAGGTATCTTTTCACAAAGGTTGAACGATTCAAACGACAGTTTTAAGTTGCAATCCTAAAGGATATGATATCTTAGGGCGTTCTGCTTATGGTTTTTCATAATTTTGCGTCACGATATGGTGTACCTGTCAGGATAACTAGTGATCGTGGTAGTCTGTTTACGTCTCAACTTTTCTCAGGTCATTGAATGCCATGGAGATTGAAGAGAGGCACACAATTGCAAACAGATCCAGGACTAACGGTGTGGTTGTGAGGCTGCACAGGCAACTGAAGGCTGCATTACGATGCACTGAAGAAGCCAACTGGACACATGATTTACATAGTTTTTCTAGCATTTCAAAACAGGTACTGAGTACAGTTAGGAACACCCATTGGAGACCTTGTTTATGGAGAGCCATTGAGATTATTTTAAGATCCACTAGTAGACTCTCTTATTTGTCTCAAATGAGAGTCAAGCTCGGTAGAATGGTTTATAGGAGCACCAAGGAACAAGATGTATCGCTCAGCTCTAACCACGAATAGAAAATCAAAGGTTAAAGCCCTATGTGACTTCATATTTAAAGTCTGCGTCACGTATACATATATAATGTGAACAGAAAAAAAATTTCTTTTGTTAGATACGGGCGCATTAATATCCAATCGTATTACAGATAATAATGCATTTATACTAGAATATTGTGCAACACTGTATCTCTGCATTTCACCATTTGCCTGGACGTAGGATGAAACCGAAAATCAACACTAATCGAAGTACCAAGAGGCTGACAGGAGATCTGTTATGTTGTTCGACGACTGGTTAAATACAATGAGATTGGTGTTTACTTCAAGCTCGCAAACTTGATTTAAAGAATTGTTACCACCACCCGCGCAAACAATTATTGTTGAATTGTATTGCCTATATATGTACATATGGCGAAAGCTGCAAACAGTTAATGTTCGTGACTGCATAGAAATTGTGCAGCCGACATTTCCAGTCAAGTTCAATGTATACAAGACTGCTAGAGGTGAGAACCGCATATCTAAATTTGATTTCCATATATATTCAATGCGGTTTGATCCTCGATAGTCAGTTTGCCGTCGTACTTTTATGATGATCATGGAAGGTCGAAACGCGTCAGTGCGTTGCGGCTAGCGGTAGTTTTGCTATGTTGTTGTACGACTGGTTAAATACAATGGGATTGGTGTTTACTTCAAGCTCGCAAACTTGATTTAAAGAACTGACTCGAAGATGTTGGAAAAACGATTCAAACAACTGTGATATGAAAATGAAGCCTAACTCCAAGACACCGGAAGAAGGTGACCGACACAATATGAAAATTAAACATAGCTAATTACCAGCCCGACATGAAAAAAAAGTTCAGAAAAGTCGTTAAGCATTTTAAAATGACAAATATGCTTATGTATGAGTATATATTTTTAGCATGAGGTTGTATGTGGAAGTCGATAAGTCCCCGTATAATAATTAATTTTATTTGGCGGCATAGAAATTCACTGCGGGTATCTTTAAAAGTTATTGCTTCAAAGAATATTTTAATTTTTTTTGATTAAATTGTCGAAGTTTATGAACAAACAAACTTTTTAAGATTTAGATGGTTAAAGGATCTCGAATTCGTTACAGGTAAATTGATTGGGTTCTTTGTCTTTAAGGTCTTCACTTTCGTTATAGTATACTGTGGCAATCAGTGAGACGGTGAGCATTAGCACTCTGTTTTAATAAACAGTTTGTAATAAATCTTATTTAAATACAATAGATAACATCATTAAATGAGAGGATGTAGAGCGACCTAAGGAAATTTACCTTTCCAGCAAATTTTGATGATTGATCATCTCGTGCATCGATTAAAGAATCGGAAAACACACTCTCACAATCGGAACCTTGCAATTTAGACATATATTTTTTAAGTTTGCAATTATATTTTATTAATAGTATATATTTAAAAAACCATAATTGTATTTTATTTTTACGTACAAATGAAAAAAATAATGATATTATATATATATTAAAAGTTAACTTAACTTTTTAATTCGATTTTTAATTATTGTGTTATTGATAAATAATGGTAAGCGTACAAATGTGTTAGGAGCCAGTTACTATAGGAACTGCAGTTGAACAAAAGAACTGAAACGGTTTAAATTATAACACCGACGTTTAGAAAATTAACTATGCAATTAAATTGGCAAACACTGAACCGACGAGACCTCAGAATCCTTAGACCAATCATATGTGTAACGACACAAATCAATCGCCGACATATTGCGTAAATTAAATTCAAATTTATTTACGTTGCACCAATGAGAAAAAAACAAATTGCCGTTTAACCACGTTTAACCACGTTTAACCAATAGTATGCAAGTACATATATTGCATGCTATTTAAGCACGGTAATTTACCATGCAAGTCAGTTGTGGCATTTGCCTTCTACCTGCTTCACGCGTGTGCGTTCTGTCGGCTGTCAATACGTGTGCGCTCTGTCGGCTGTCAATACCTACGCTGGTGATTTGATAGTGTAACGACACAAATCAATCGCCGACATATTGCGTAAATTAAATTCAAATTTATTTACGTTGCACCAATGAGAAAAAAGCAAATTGCCGTTTAACCACGTCTAACCACGTTTAACCAATAGTATGCAAGTACACATATTGCATGCTATTTAAGCACGGTAATTTACCATGCAAGTCAGTTGTGGCATTTGCCTTCTACCTGCTTCACGCGTGTGCGTTCTGTCGGTTGTCAACGTGTGCGCTCTGTCGGCTGTCAGTATCTACTCATCTTGTTGCGGGATACCGGAGAGACGAGCCAATTGAGTGCAGGACCTGCAGGACACCATCCACAACACGATTACAGCTCAACCACGGGAGCAACAAATCAACCAGAGTCCACCCAAGGCTCTAGGACATCTTCAACGCAGAATACTTAAAGCGAATGCATTACCCGGCCCTCTTAAGGGCCCCCATATCAGCAACTAATCTCTATTCAGAGCACCTTAACCGAGTTTGTAACTACGTACGGCATTTACTTGAAGCCGGGGCGTTTACAAAATTGGCGACCGCGCCAGGATATTGATTATTTATCTGATTTTTTGCGTTTTCTTTACCCTGATCCTGTTTTTTTTGTTGGGTATATATTCGTGAATTTGTGGTGTTCGTCTTCCCTAAAGGAAAATTTCAAATTTTGGAAGCAGTGTGTTATTCTTGCTGTTGAAAATAATAATTCATTGGCACTTAAGAGCCAACGGGCCCTTGTTCGACTTCCCTACGGGACAATTTCAATTTTTGGAAGGAGTGACGCTGTTCTGCGTTGAAATAATAATACATTGTCATCAAAGGCCATCGGGGCCTCTGTTCGTTTTTTTTTCCTTTTGTACTGGACAATATCAAGCAACAGTGGAAGCTGTTTGTGGGTAAGCGTTACGTTATATATTTATACATTTATATATACATTTTCATATTGCTTATAAATTTATGCTTTTAAGATCCCGTAAGATTGTTAAAATGTCAGGTCCAATTTTAAATATTGATGTTCCTGTTTGGGATGGAGATAGTGAGCTATTCTTTATGCGCGTAGACTCCGTTTTCTCCCCGTTTTCTGATTGTGACAGTCATCAAAAACTGTCGAAGGTTTTTGCTAAACTACCTTCTGAATTGCAGCGACGGATTTATCCTAAGCTTGAGGCCATTAGGAAGCTACCTAATCCCATTTTGGGCCTACAAAACGGGGTAGAATCCTTGCTTGGACCCACGGAAACTGAGCAGATAATAAACAAATATGCGCAGTTAGATATGCCAAATCTTGGCCCCATAGAAATACTGATGGAATTACGGAAACGTTGGTATAAAACCAACATTTCTGACCATGAGGCTAAGGTTGTTTTATTAACAATCTTCCCCAAACATTAAAACTCTTTGCCAGACAGCTCCCCAACACTCTCTTTATAGATGACTTATCTGAGAGATGTGAGTTAGAATATAGGGTTTTGGAACCCAAAGTGAATTCAT
Organism: Eudiplozoon nipponicum; assembly: GCA_029291075.1. Taxonomy (NCBI): domain Eukaryota; kingdom Metazoa; phylum Platyhelminthes; class Monogenea; order Mazocraeidea; family Diplozoidae; genus Eudiplozoon; species Eudiplozoon nipponicum. The sequence goes on from JAQBSW010003752.1 coordinate 12,775, forward strand.
CATCCTTTTCTTCACCCCCGCAAGATGATAGAATCTCCTCCTTAGAGAGAACAGTGGCGAACAAGGCCAAAATTCTAGAAGGATTAGCCATTACCAAATCCGAGATAAATCAAGTGAATGCTCGACCAAAATTCGTTTCCAAGTCAAATTATAATGGTAGGCGGCGATCGAGATCTCCGCAACCATTTAATAAATATGCTCCAAAGAACTGGTGTTATAACCACCAGAAGTTTTTTATGCTTGCCAAGTTTGTCTTTGTCGTTCCGAAGAATTTCCGAATGAGTGTCAATTTCCACAGCTGACGGAGAGGACAACAGACCGCCGGCACAAGGGTGCATCAGTACCGGGAAACGCCTGGCGCAGGAAGTAGAAGACCGTACTTTCTGCACATCAACGGCATCAACGGCGCTACAGGGAAGAAGCCAACTACAATCCGACATCCCTGTCGACTCTTTTCGTCCACGCCGAATTTTTCACATAGAAAACCAAACAGACAATGCCGGTCGCTATCACCAGCCTACTTGTTTGCATGACCCGGCCAAACAGCCAAACGAACTTCTGCACCTTCTTGATTTCAAAACTGGCGAAGAGTACATCGTAGACACAGGTGCAGCAGTCTCAGTTCTCAAAGGTGATTCAATGGCCGAGATGTCGCTAGGCGTTCTTCTCGCAACAGCTACAGGCGAGCCCATACCAACTTATGGCTGCCAATACCGCACACTCAACATAGGCCTACGACGTGAATTTTCCCACAACTTCATCATTGCCAAGGTCTCACATAATATAATGGGCCTTGATTTCCTTCTAAAATTTCGGCTCATTGTTGATCTTGCCAATCAAAAGATCATCGACCCTTCCACCGGACTTGAACAAAACTTTTGGACACTTGCCTCCGAGCGTTTGGAGTTACAGGTCATTCAGCCAACCCCAGTGCATCATTCAGCAGAGATATCAGCAGCTTTTCGAAAATACAAATCGCTTTTCGATCTTAACAAATCCGATCTACGAGTCTCCAACACGATGCATCATATCGTCACAGAAGGACAACCTATTGCACTCAAGAAGCGACCACTGGCTAATGCTAAGCTGAAAGCTGCCCAAGAAGAATTCTCAAGGCTTTTGGAAGAGGGAATCATCAGACCATCAAAAAGTTCTTGGGCGTCACCACTGCACTTAGTCTCAAAATCAAACGGATCGTACAGAGCCTGTGGAGACTACCGTAAGCTAAATTCAGTGACAAAATCTGATGCATATCCCATTCCAAATATCAACACATTACTTGAAAAACTCAACGGCAGCAATTTCTTCTCAGTGATTGACCTCAGACAAGCGTACCATCACATACCGGTAGCACCAGAGGATATCGAGAAAACTGCTGTCATCACTCCATTTGGCCTTTTCGAATACCTTTACATGCCTTTTGGACTTAAGTGTGCTACACAGACATTTCAAAGATTCATAGACAACATACTTCGCGATGACTCTGCTTATTGTATGTCATACCTAGATGACATTATGGTATTCAGTTCAGATCTAGAATCTCATGCGAAACATCTACGAAATGTCATCTCACGCTTGTCCAACCACGAACTCAAGATCAACTGTGACAAGACGCAGATTGCAACTTCATCCGTCGACTTCTTAGGGCATCGTATCACGGCCCAAGGTGTTCAACCGTTGCCGTCAAAGACGAATTCAATCAAGAATATCAAGTCACCAAGGACTTTGAGCGATTTGCAGAAAATCCTGGGAGTACTAAACTATTATCACAAGTTCCTTCCAGGCCTTTCAAAACAACTTTATCCTTTGTGCAGGCACCTGCGGAACCGAAAGGACTTAGCAAGAATTCCATCATTGCTTGGTCATCCGAAGACGAGGAATTACTTCGACTTGCCATCAACTCGTTAGCAAATGCCACAACGCTAACGCATCCAGATTTTGAAAAGCCATTTCTACTCACGACAGATGCTTCTGAATTCGCTATTGGAGCCACGTTGGACCAATAGATCGACGGAGTTCGGAAACCTATCAGTTTCTACTCGCGTACTCTCCAACCAGTAGAAACGAGGTACGACACTTTCGGCCAAGAACTTCGCGCCATTTTATCAGCATCATTGGCAGTAGCAGATTTGTTGTTTTCACAGATCATGCACCACTAGTTAGCGCACTTCAAAACGCAACTTCATCTATCGCCAAGTACCCTGCCAGAGTGGAAAGACAGCTTTCTCGTCTAAGCGAATGGCAATTTGACGTCTTTCACGTCAAGGGCAAACAGAACTTCATTGCAGATGCTCTGTCTAGGCCAGACGTGTCTCTACAACCACCTTCACCGTCACCATTCACTGTCAACTCCGTGGCACTCAGTGAACCTGCACTAACGCCAACTCTCCTACGAACTGAACAACGCGGTGACATTCACATTCAAAGATCAATAGCCCGTCACCCAACCAAGTTCATATGCCGTCTGTAGGAAGGCTTACCAATTGTTTACTTCACGGGTACGCAGCCCAACAAGCCAGTTTTGCCGACCAGCCTTCACAGAAAAGTTTTTTATTCAATTCACTCAATTTCTCACCCAGGAAGCCAAGCGACTGTCCGACTTCTTACAGATCGTTTCTGGGTCCACAGACTTCGGCAGAATGTTAAACGATGGGTCTCAGAGTGTGTTATTTGTCAGAAAAACAAGATCACACGACACACTCGTTCTAAGTTGCAACATTTTCGGTCTACTTCTCGCCAAGCCATCGTCCACATCGACATAGTTCATCTGACAAAGGTTCAAGGTTTCAGCTACCTTCTAACTATGATCGATAGATTTACACAGTGGCCTGCGGCATTACCTCTTGGCACCATTTCTGCAGACGAAGTAACTAACGGTTTAATCTCTGCATGGATATCCAATTACGGTGTTCCCAATGAGGTCATCACGGACAGAGGCACTTGTTTCTCATCTGATCGTTTCAAACCCACCTTGCGGTACATGGGATGCATCTTACGCCAGACGACTGCCTACCATCCCCAAGCTAATGGCATGGTAGAGAGAATGCATAGGGTACTCAAAGCAGCTTTAGCATCCTCGTCCATTAATGGCAACTGGGTCGATGCACTACCTTTAGTTCTGCTAGCCATGCGTTCTCGTACTCGAGAATCCATTAAAACATCTGCGTCACAACTCTTGTATGGCATGGATCTACGCCTGCCTAGTCAGCTCCCACGTCTACTACCGGCACAAGATGACCCACAAAACGAAGCTACCCGCCTTCGACTTCATTTCAGTAACATGTCCGAACAGCAGCCGAGACACACGCCTCGTCCAGTCTTCGTTCACCCACAGCTCCACAGTTGCAAGAGAGTACTCGTTCGCAACAATACTGCTGTTGCACCACTACAACCCAAGTATCGCGGTCCTTACCCGATTTTACTAAAACAACCAAAATACTTCATCATTATGCAAGGCGCTACACCGACATCAGTAAGCATAGACAGGTTAAAACCGTTTATCCATCCACCTGATCCTGAGAGCGTTCAACCTTCTACACACGTCTCAGGCTCCGTCTGCCCACAATCTCAACCTGCTTTGTATAACGCGTAATTAATTTTTTTTAAACATTAACATTTAACTATAAAATATTTTTTTTAAACTTTACGTTAATTTTTAGTAATTGTCTCACGTGGCATAACCACCTGTTCTTAGCTAACAATTGTATAGCATTTTTGAACAGTTCTTTGGTATTATGCCATCTCTGAGGCAATGTTCGTGTACATATTTTTATGCAATTGCCTTTGATTTTAATGTATATATATTTTACATTATAATGTATTTCTCACACATGACATAACACTGCCTATTTTGGTATGACCAACTACTTAGAGCTAACGCTTTTGTGTAGCAACACTAAGTAGTGATCAGCTTCATATCATGGTACAGGCCACTTTCAATGCATATCTCAACTTTATCTATTTCACAAAGACCACTCTACAAATGTCATGACTACAACGTCGAGCACTCTAGCTCCTTTGTTCGTATACAAACACATTGACAACGATCCAACCTGCTTAGGTTTTTAACTTAAACATGGCTAATTCAGAGGCGATTTACCTCGAAATCTTCACGCTGCGGCTCCAAAAAACTTACATTGCTCTATTTTTGCCTCACGTGCTATGACCGTCCACTAGAGCTAACAAATTGTGTAGCAATTCCTAGTGGTTACCTGGCATCATATCATTGTTGAAGCAACCAACAAGCATATTTAAGCCCAGCACTTAGGGTTCATCATATTTTTGCTTAACTTGGTTCGAACTCTGTCATGCATTTCTTATCTAGCCTCGCAGAGAGGAATATTTTTTTTCTTTTTTTTCAGAGGAAAGTGTTGTAACGACACAAATCAATCGCCGACATATTGCGTAAATTAAATTCAAATTTATTTACGTTGCACCAATAAGAAAAAAGCAAATTGCCGTTTAACCACGTTTAACCACGTTTAACCAATAGTATGCAAGTACACACATATTGCATGCTATTTAAGCACGGTAATTTACCATGCAAGTCAGTTGTGGCATTTGCCTTCTACACCTGCTTCACGCGTGTGCGTTCTGTCGGCTGTCAATGCGTGTACCTCTGTCGGCTGTCAATACCTACGCTGGTGATTTGATAGTGTAACGACACAAATCAATCGCCGACATGTGCGTAAATTAAATTCAAATTTATTTACGTTGCACCAATGAAAAAAACGTGCCGTTTAATACGTCTAGCCACGTTTTAATAGTAGTATGCAGGTACATATTGCATGCTATTTAAGCCACAGTAATTTACCATGCAAGTGAGTTGGCGTTGCGCTTCTACCTGCTTCACGCGTGTGCGTTCTGTCGGCTGTCAATACGTGTACGCTCTGTCGGCTGTCAATACTCCTACTCATCTTGTTGCGGGATACCGGAGAGACGAGCCAATTGAGTGCAGGACCTGCAGGACACCATCCACAACGCGATTACAGCTCAACCACGGGAGCAACAACTCAACCAGAGTCCACCCAAGGCTCTAGGACATCTTCAACGCAGAATTACTTGAAGCGAGACGCATTACCCGGCCCTCTTAAGGGCCCCCATATCAGCAACTAATCTCTATTCAGAGCACCTTAACCGAGTTTGTAACGTCGTACAGCATTTACTTGAAGCCGGGGCGTTTACAATATTTTCACCAACAACTAACTACATCCGTGACTCATCTTGTTGCGGGATACCGGAGAGACGAACCAATTGAATTGCAGGACCTGCGGAACACCATCCGACGCGATTACGGCTCAACCACGGGCGACAACTCGTAGAGTGCGGGCTCTAGGACATCTTCAACTCTGAAGATTTCAAGAGAACGCATTACCAGGCCCTCTTAAGGGCCCCCCATATCAGTGACTAATCTCTATTCAGAGCACCTTAACCGAGTTTGTAACGTCGTACGGCATTTACTTGAAGCCAGGGCGTTTACAAAATTGGCGACCGCGCCAGGATATTGATTATTGTTCTGATTTTTTTGGTATAAATTAAATTGACTTCCTTTTTCATCTATTTGGGGTAAAAAATCGATTAAGATTTGCGTGATCGTGGTCATCTGTGAATTTTTTTTGGATATATATATATATATTCGTGGTTTGTGTTGGGGGATATAATAATAGATTGACATTTGTGTTTTCTTTACCCTGATTGTGGATTTCTGGGAAATCTGTTGGGTATATATTCGTGGATTTGTGGGGATAATAATAACACATCGGCATCAAAGGCCAACGGGTCCTTTGTTCATCATTTCTACGTACAAAAGGGCACCGTACGTACTCAACAACTCAACTTCGGATTTTTGGAAACAGTGACTTTTTTGTTCTGCTCTTATTCAACTGTGGAAGCTGTTTGTGGGTAAGCGTTTCGTTAAAGTATATTTTCATATTGCTTTTAATTTATGCTTTTAAGATCCCGTAAGATTGTTAAAATGTCAGGTCCAATTTTAGATATTGATGTTCCTGTTTGGGATGGAGATAGTGAGCTATTTTTGATGCGCGTCGACTCCGCTTTCTCCCCGTTTCCTGATTATGACAGTCATCAAAAACTGTCGAAGGTTTTTGCTAAACTACCTTCTGAATTGCAGCGACGGATTTATCCTAAGCCTGAGGCCATTAGGAAGCTACCTAATCCCATTTTGGGCCTACAAAACGAGGTAGAATCCTTGCTTGGACCCACTGAAACTGAGCAGATAGAAAACAAATATGCGCAGTTAGATATGCCAAATGTTGGCCCCATAGAAATACTGAGGGAATTACGGAAACGTTGGTATAAAACCAACATTTCTGACCATGAGGCTAAGGTTGATTTTATTAACAATCTTCCCCAAACATTAAAACTCTTTGCCAGACAGCTCCCCAACACTCTCTCTATAGATGACTTATCTGAGAGATGTGAGTTAGAATATAGGGTTTTGGAACCCAAAGTGAATCCATCATCCTTTTCTTCACCCCCGCAAGATGATAGAATCTCCTCCTTAGAGAGAACAGTGGCGAACATGGCCAAACTTCTAGAAGGACTGGCCATTACCAAATCGGAGATAAATCATGTGAATGCTCGACCAAAATTCGTTCCCAAGTCAAATTATAATGGTAGGCGGCGATCGAGATCTCCGCAATCATTTAATAAATATGCTCCAAAGAACTGGTGTTATAACCACCAGAAGTTTTTTTATGCTTGCCAAGTTTGTCTTTGTCGTTCCGAAGAATTTCCGAATGAGTGTCAATTTCCACAGCTGACGGAGAGGACAACAGACCGCAGGCACAAGGGTGCATCGGTATCAGGAAACGTCTGGCGCAGGAAGTAGAAGACCGTACTTTCTGCACATCAACGGCATCAACGGCGCTACATGGAAGAAGCCAACTACAATCTGACATCCCTGTCGACTCTTTTCGTCCACGCCAAATTTTTCACATAGAGAACCAAACAGACAATGCCGGTCGCTATCACCAGCCTACTTGTTTGCATGACCCGGCCAAACAGCTAAACGAACTTCTGCACCTTCTTGATTTCAAAACTGGCGAAGAGTACATCGTAGACACAGGTGCGGCAGTCTCAGTTCTCAAGGTGATTCAATGGCCGAGATGTCGCTAGGCGTTCTTCTCGCAACAGCTACAGGCGAGCCCATACCAACTTATGGCTGCCAATACCGCACACTCAACATAGGTCTACGACGTGAATTTACCCACAACTTCATCATTGCCAAGGTCTCACATAATATAATAGGCCTTGATTTCCTTCTAAAATTTCGGCTCATTGTTGATCTTGCCAATCAAAAGATCATCGACCCCTCCACCGGACTTGAACAAAACTTTCGGACACATGCCTCCGGGCGTTTGGAGTTAGAGGTCATTCAGCCAACCTCAGTGCATCATTCAGCAGAGATATCAGCTTCTCTTCGAAAATATAAATCGCTTTTCGATCTTAACAAGTCAGAGCTACGAGTCTCCAACACGATGCATCATATTGTCACAGTAGGACAACCTATCGCACTCAAGAAGCGACCACTGGCTCCTGCTAAGCTGAAAGCTGCCCCAGAAGAATTCTCAAGGCTTTTGGAAGAGGGAATCATCAGACCATCGAAAAGTTCATGGGCCTCACCACTGCACTTAGTCTCAAAATCAAACGGATCGTACAGAGCCTGTGGAGACTACCGTAAGCTAAATTCAGTGACAAAATCTGATGCATATCCTATTCCAACTATCAACACATTACTTGAAAAACTCAACGGCAGCAATTTCTTCTCGGTGATTGACCTCAGACAAGCGTATCATCACATACCGGTAGCACCAGAGGATATCGAGAAAACTGCAGTCATCACTCCATTTGGCCTTTTCGAATATCTTTACATGCCTTTTGGACTTAAGTGTGCTACTCAGACATTTCAAAGATTCATAGACCACATACTTCGCGACGACTCTGCTTATTGTATGTCATATCTAGATGACATTATGGTATTCAGTCCAGATCTAGAATCTCACGCGAAACATCTACGAAATGTTCTCTCACGCTTATCCAACCACGGACTCAAGATCAACTGTGACAAGACACAGATTGCAAAAACATCCGTGTTCTTCTTAGGGCATCGTATCAAGGCCCAAGGTATTCAACCGTTGCCGTCAAAGACGAATTCAATCAAGAATATCAAGTCACCAAGGACTTTGAGCGATTTGCAGAAAATCCTGGGATTACTAAACTATTATCGCAAGTTCCTTCCAGGCCTTTCAAAACAACTTTATCCTTTGTGCAGGCACCTGCGGAACCGAAAAGGACTTAACAAAAATTCCATCATTGCTTGGTCATCCGAAGACGAGGAATTACTTCGACTTGCCATCAACTCGTTAGTAAATGCCACAATGCTAACGCATCCAGATTTCGAAAAGCCATTTCTACTCACGACAGATGCTTCTGAATTCGCTATTAGAGCCACGTTGGAACAAGAGATCGACGGAGTTCGGAAGCCTATCAGTTTCTACTCGCGTACTCTCCAACCGGTAGAAACGAGGTACGACACTTTCGGCCGAGAACTTCTCGCCATCCACGACGCAGTGCGCCATTTATCAGCATCATTGGCAGTAGCAGATTTGTTGTTTTCACAGATCATGCACCATTAGTTAGCGCACTTCGAAACACAACTTCATCTATCGCCAAGTACCCTGCCAGAGTGGAAAGACAGCTTTCTCGTCTAAGCGAATGGCAATTTGACGTCTTTCACGTCAAGGGCAAACAGAACTTCATTACAGATGCCCTGTCCAGGCCAGACGTCTCTCTACAACCACCTTCGCCGTCACCATTCACTGTCAACTCCTTGGCACTCAGTGAACCTGCACTAACGCCAACTCTCCTGCGAACTGAACAACGCGGTGACATTCACATTCAAAGATCAATAGCCCGTCACCCAACCGAGTTCATATGCCGTCTGTGGGAAGGCTTACCAATTGTTTACTTCACGGGTACGCAGCCCAACAAGCCAGTTCTGCCGACCAGCCTTCAGAGGAAGGTTTTCGATTAAATTCACTCAATTTCTCACCCAGGAAGCCAAGCGACTGTCCGACTTCTTACAGATCGTTTCTGGGGTCACAGACTTAGGCAGAATGTTAAACGGTGGGTCTCAGAGTGTGCTATTTGTCAGAAAAACAAGATCACACGACACACTCGTTCTAAATTGCAACATTTTCGGTCTACTTCTCGCCTAGCCATCGTCCACATCGACATAGTTCATCTGACAAAGGTTCAAGGTTTCAGCTACCTTTTAACTATGATCGATAGATTTACACGGTGGCCTGCGGCATTACCTCTTGGCACCATTTCTGCAGACGAAGTAACTAACGGTTTATCTCTGAATGGATATCCAATTATGGTGTTCCCAATGGGGTCATCACGGACAGAGGCACTTGCTTCTCATCTGATCGTTTCAAAACCACCTTGCGGTACATGGGATGCAATCTTACGCCAGACGACTGCCTACCATCCCCAAGCTAATGGCATGGTAGAGAGAATGCATAGGGAACTCAAAGCAGCTTTAGCATCCTCGTCCATTAATAGCAACTGGGTCGATGCACTACCTTTAGTTCTGCTGGCCATGCGTTCTCGTACTCGAGAATCCATTAAAACGTCTGCGTCACAACTCTTGTATAGCATGGATCTACGCCTGCCTAGTCAGCTCCCACGTCTACTACCGGCACAAGATGACCCACAAGACGAAGCTACCCACCTACGACTTTATTTCGGTAATGTCTGAACAGCAGCCGAGACATACGCCTCGTCCAGTCTTCGTTCACCCCAGCTCCACAAATGCAAGACAGTACTCATTCGCAACGACACTGCTGTTGTACCACTACAACCAAAGTATCGCGGTCCTTACCCGATTTTACTCAGACAGCCAAAATACTTCATTATTATGCAAGGCGCTACACCGACATCAGTAAGCATAGACAGATTGAAACCGTTTATCGAACCGCCTGATCCTGAGAGCGTTCAACCTTCTACACACGTCTCAGGCTCCGTCTGCCCACAAACTCAATGTCCTGCTTTGTATAACGCGTAATTAATTTTTTTAAACATTAACATTAACTATAAAATTTTTTTTAACCTTTCGTTATTTTTAGTATTTGTCTCACGTGGCATAACCAGCTGTTCTTAGCTAAAATTGTGTAGCATTTTTGAACAGTTCTTTGGTATTATGCCATCTCTGAGGCAATGTTCGTGTACATATTTTATGCAATTAACTTTGATTTTAATGTATATATATTTTACATTATAATATATTTCTCACACATGACATTACACTGCCTATTTTGGTATGACCAGCTACTTAGAGCTAACGCTTTCGTGTAGCAACACTAAGTAGTGATCAGCTACATACAATGGTACAGGCCACTTTCAATGCATATCTCAACTTTATCAATTGCACAAAGACCACTCTACAAATGTCATGACAACAACGTCAGGCACTCTAGCTCCTTTGGTCGTATAAAAACACATTGACAACGATCCAACCTGCTTAGGTTTTTATCTTAAACCTGGCAAATTCAGAGGCGATTTACCTCGAAATCTTCACGCTGCGGCTCCAATAACTTGCACTGCTCTATTTTGCCTCACGTGCTATGACCGTCCACTAGAGCTAACAATTTGTGTAGCAATTCCTAGTGGTTACCTGGCATCATATCATTGTTGAAAAAACCGACAAGCATATTTAAGCCCAGCACTTATGGTTCATCATATTTTTGCTTAGCTTGGTTCGAACTCTGTCATGCATTTCTTATCTAGCCTCGCAGAGAGGAATATATTTTTTTCTTTTTATCAGAGAGGAAAGTGTTGTTTACGATACAAATCAATCGCCGACATATTGCGTAAATTAAATTCAAATTTATTTACGTTGCACCAATGAGAAAAAAGCAAATTGCCGTTTAACCACGTTTAACCACGTTTAACCAATAGTATGCAAGTACACATATTGCATGCTATTTAAGCACAGTAATTTACCATGCAAGTCAGTTGTGGCATTTGCCTTCTACCTACTTCACGCGTGTGCGTTCTGTCGGCTGTCAATACGTGTGCGCTCTGTCGGCTGTCAATACCTACGCCGGTGATTTGATAGTTTCACCAACAACTAACTACATCCGTGACTCATCTTGTTGCGGGATACCGGAGAGACGAGCCAATTGTGTGCAGGACCTGCAGGACACCATCCATAACGCGATCACAGCTCAACCACGGGAGCGACAATCTCAACCAGAGTCCACTCAAGGCTCTAGGACATCTTCAACTCTGAAGACTTCAAGAGAACGCATTACCAGGCCCTCTTAAGAGCCCCCATATCAGTAACTAATCTCTATTCAGAGCACCTTAACCGAGTTTGTAACGTCGTACGGCATTTACTTGAAGCCGGGGCGTTTACAGGTGTGACCTAGAATTAAACGCGCGCGGTTTGAAATGGCTCCGATTTTGTTGCATTCCGATATTGAAAAAATTGTTATGGATCTTCTCCATGAAGGTGTTGAAGGATGAAAACAACTATTTAAAAAATGAGATGTCCAAATTGAGAATGATGCAGTTGTGAATACAACGAAATTGGAGCAAGTGGTGAAGAATAATGAAACATTAACCGCGCGTATAGTTGAACTGAATGAGGCATTACTTGTGAAGTTAGACGAGTTACAGACATGTTCTACCATGGATTGAATTGGCCGATTTAACAGTGGAAGGCGATACGCTAGTTAAAAATAAATCATCTGCTGAAGAAATGCTAAATATATTAGCGAATGAAGTTTCAGCACGTAACAGCAAACAGGATCAAATAGTTTTATTTAATCTAGATGAAAATGCCGATGTGAAAGACGTCGAGAAATTAAATGCTTTAATAAAAGAAGAGACGCATGCAGATATTGCTAAATGCTATAGGGTGGGGAAACGATCAGATCGTCCAAGGCCAGTAATTGTAAAATTATCAAAAAGGCCAACAAATATGCAAATAGAGTCTATCAATAAAAGGAAAGATGAGAATTTGAGTTTTCACAGGATATTTATTGGACGGGACAAAACGTTCCTCCAACGGAAGTTGGCAAAAGTAAAAAAGTTAAAGAACAACCAGGAACGGAAGCCGTCAACGTCTGATCAAGCTGTTAAATGGAATCTATCGAGTGAGACTGCAAAATCAAAAAACGATGTATCGTTACTAAATGTTGTGGACAGAGGGGGGAGAAGTAGCATGGCCTCGAAGCCCGGGAAACGAATAGTAAAGAAGCCAACAAGGTTGAATCAGTAAAAGTCGATACTTGTTTAGATAAGTCGTTTTCTACATTTACTTTATTTTATGCTAACTTTAGAAGTGTTATAAATAAGAACTTTTTGCTGTGTAATTTTATAATAAGTAACGATTTAGATTTTATAATATTATCTGAAACCTGTCTTAACAAGGATATTAAAAACCATGAATTTGATATTCCTCACTATTCTTTATTCAGAAAGGACAGATCGCTGGATAAAAGAGGTGGAGGAGTACTCATTTATAGTAAATCTGTATTTAAGGCGAAAATTTTACATACTAGTGATGATAATGCTATCATTGATTTCTAATCTATACAATTTGATAATCTGATCTTAACAGCGGTTTATAGACCGCCGTATGCTACTTCATTTGATGATCAAACATTTACCAATTCTTTTCAATCTATCTTTGACTGCCATGGCTATAATGTAGTGATAGGTGACTTTAATAAGTTACAGGACTGTGAAATAACCAATTTTTTTTCTAACCATGATCTCAAGCAGATTATAAATGAATCAACTAGAGGTTCGCAATGCTTAGATCATGTATACTTAGAAATTGAAATGGTGAAATCGCACAGTTATTATGTGTAAACTAAGAATTAAACGAGATAATATAATAAAGTGTAGTCTTATTAATAGTATTAAACAAATGAGGTTAGATTCCATTGATAACGAAATTAATTCATCACTGCTAATAATTCGTCAAAGATCAGAACGAATTATTTTGGCCAAAATGAAGAGTAATCCTAGATTAGGATTCAAACTCCTCACAGATTACAGTAAATACAAGGAAAAGTTAAAGCTTATACTACCTGTGGATAAAACTGAGTATGGATTTCTCTGGGAATTGGAGGAAGTATTCGGCAATTTGATATGCAATTCACAGAATGAAAGAAATTTTATAGAACTATCTGACCCTTTGGGAGACCAGGAACCAGGACTTGTTATTGACAGTGATGAATTGATAAAATTGATGTTAAAAATCAAATAAAAAAACAAAAAGATCACCTTGGTATTTCGATTGATAATCTGCTTCAATTACCCTTAACATTTAGGAATGTGCTCTGCAACTTTATAAATAGAATTTTGAAGAATGGGAAATTACCAATCGATATATTAACGATAATAGCTAAGCCGTTGCCAAAAGTAAGTAAGCCAACGTGCGCCAGTGATTATAGATTAATCTCTATTATCCCTTCGTTTTTGAAGATAATAGAACGATTGATACTAGATCATTTAGAACGTATGTTACCGGCTGATTTTGACTTATGTCAACATGGCTTTACGAAAGGTAGATCGACAACTACTAATATGCTTTCCATGTGGAAACATGTAATTACATTAGACGAGAATAAGTTAGATGCATTAATTGTATTTATAGATATCTCAAAAGCTTTTGACTCTATATCTTTTGATGCTATATTGAATGCGATTAGTTTGTTGAATATTGATCAAAATATTTTTAGATTACTTAAATACTATCTATATAATCGACGAATGAGTATTCAAGTAAACAATTTGATATCAAAATCGAAACGAGTAACGAGTGGAGTTCCACAGGGATCAAGCTTGGGGCCAATTTTATTTAAAATTGTATTAGCAAATTTGGAAACTAAGATCCTTAACAGTCGAGTTTGCAAATTCGCTGATGATTTAAAAATAATCTTCCCAATTGATCCTGTTGAGGCCCCTAACCTATTGGTGTTTGTAAGCCCCATAGATGCCAGTTCGCTAGAAGTCCTAATATTCACAGTAGAGTCTGATATGCCTACATTGTTATCTGTGTCAATAAGATTTAAATCCATTAGGTCCTGCCCTAAATGAAATACATCTTCTAATTTAATATCGGCATTCATGATCAAGAATTATGATACTCAAATTGACACTTACTTAAGGCGTTTGGAAGGTGAGAGTTGGAAAGCTATATCTTCAGCAATAATCTGCTTTGATGTGTACGTGACCCACAATAATAAATAAAATTACCTGTTCCAAGGCTCCTCCTCAGTGTTATATTATATCAGAACACAAGGCAAGTGTTGAAAGATGTTTATTGTATAATGTTGTAATCGTTTATTATGGAGAGAAATGTTAAAATGCAGCAAACGAAAATCTACAACCAGCCCGGAAGCACGATACTCAAAAACTGAAAATAGCGCACAATTTTAAAAATCAAGTCTTTAAACAAAGAATGTTCTGGAAAATAAAAAGAAAAAATTCTTTTTAAATAAAGTTGTTACAATCAGCTATGGTGGTTTAAATTTATCATTCAAGGTCATTTTATATAAGGCGGAGGATTCAACATCCTCTACACACACCACCTTCTCAAAAAAAGAGAGGAACGACTAATAGTAGATGTAATCATCGTTCTTCGGCTGACGTAGTATTCTTCCAGATCGTTTTGTGCATACTGGCGCCCCTGACGTCGTCATCTCGCCCGATATAACATTCGCTGGTTCTTCAATATCATCTGGTGTCGACAAATAATTTTCATGCTGTGATTCAGTAGAATAAGATTTTGATATGTTAGACAACGGTTTTTCCAATTGCTGCATTTCATTATGTGTCTGCAAGATGGGATTGCACACCTCAGATTCGCCCATGGAACGGTCATTCAACGCATCTTTTAATTCGGTCACACCGTCAATCCAGATAAACTGGGGAATACAGCGATCCAACGTAACACAATCCTCAATGCCATTTATTTCTATGATGACATTCTTATCAGTCATCCTCTTGACCTTGTATGGTCCTTTGTAAAATGGTGTTAGGCAGTTCTTCCTATTCTCATTAGTAATATAAACATGCGATGCCGATTTTAAATCAGAGGACACATAGCATTTAGTTTTAGGTTTTCTAGTTTTGGTTGGGGCCAAACGACACATCTTGTCTCTAAGTGCTCCTACAAACCAATCTACATAACTAGAAGCCCAATCAAGACTACTTGGAGTTTCAATTAGAAGATCTCCAGGCAACCTTAATGGTTCTCCATAAACTAATTCTGCAATGGAAGTTCCTAATTGTGCCCTATATCTGTTGCGCATGGCGAGTAGTACTATAGGAAGATCGTGTATCCAGCTTGTTCCACTAGTACACCTTAATGCAGCTTTCAGTTCACGATGTAGCCTTTCTACCATCCCATTTGCTCGTGGGTTATACGCGCTAGTATGAATTATAGTGGTTCCCATGATGTTGAGGGATCTTACGAAAAGCTCTGACATAAATTGACTACCACGATCACTAGTGACCTTTTCCGGAACACCATAACGCGATATCCAATTATGTAGAAACGCGAACAAAACTTCTTGCGCTGTCATGTCTTTTAAAATCGCCACTTCAAATTGACGACTAAATCTATCTACCATAGTCAGCAAGTATTTGTTTCCGTTTACTTCAGGCATCTCAACAATGTCTATGTGTACGTGTCTGAACCGTCCATTTGGTATTCCAATGTTCTTTATCTCGGTTCTGGTATGTCTCCACACCTTACACGTTTGACACTTGGCACAGGCTCTTACCCATACCCGTATATCTTTAGACATGTGCGGCCATACGTATCTGTCGTTGATTAATCGAATGGTGGCTTTAATGGATGGATGACCCATGTCATGCAACACTTGGATAATCTTGGCCCGTAACTCCAATGGCACATATGGTCGTGGTTGACTTCTAGATGTTTCGCATAACAACCACTTGCCACTTATGAGCTTACGCACATATCCTGGTCTTTTGGACAATACCAATGTAAAGGGATCCAGTCCTTGCGCTTCCTCGATTTGACTAACGAAATCATACATTGATTCATCTAAACTTTTCAAAGGACCTTGAAATATCGTATCGACATCAGCTTCATTCGGTCGGCTTAGTGCATCTGCTACCACATTCTCTTTACCAGCAATATGAGACACAGTGAAATCGAACTCTGCTAACCGTGTTATTTGGGAATTTACTCTACGAGAGTAATTAAGCCTAGCTGTTTTACCAAGTATGCTGATCAATGGCTTATGATCGGTCAATAACTTAAACTTGTGACCATCTAAGTAATGCTCGAAGTGTAACACTGCGGCATACACGGCTAGAAGCTCTTTGCCAAACGTATCATAACGTTTTTCTCGATCAGTAAGCTTACGGCTATAAAACCCAATCGGTTTTACTACGTCCCGATCTCTTTGCTGTAGCACTGCCCCTAATGCAACATCTGAGGCATCAGTGATTAGTTCGAAAGGTTTTTCCCAATCTACAGGTGCTAATGTGGTTACGTCACTTAACATATCCTTGGCCTTTTGGAAATTTTCTCGGTCTTCTTGACTCAAGATGATAGGCCAAGACTTCTTGATCGTGCTCTTTTCAAGAGTGAGATGGCTTGTTAACGATCCAAGAATTCCGGCTAGACCTGGAATGAATCGACGATAATAGCTGATCATGCCCAAGAACCTTCGCAACTGGCGTACGGTTCTGGGTTCAGTTACGTCCTTAATGGCTTGGACCTTATCTTCCAAAGGCTTAATTCCGTCTTTGGAAAGTATATGACCAAGGTATTTAACTGAAGAGCAACCGATATTACTCTTATTAGGTTTGACCACTAATCCATATTGTTCCAGCCTGGTCAAAACCGTTTCCAAATGCGTGCGATGTTCGTCTCGTGAGCGACTAAAAATTATTATGTCATCTATATATACTCTCGCAAATGGACAATTCTGAAGGATTTCTTCAGCCAAACGCTGGAATGTCTGACTGGCGTTTTTCAAACCAAAAGGCATTCGAAGAAATTCATGCGATCCCCCTCCTGGAAATCTGACTGCGGTGAGTGGTATCGAACTTTCTTCCATTGGTACCTGATAGTACGCTTTCTGGAGATCTAAAGTTGAATAAACCTCATATCCCATTATATCTCGGAGCAAAGTACTCTGGTTAGGGAGAGGATAAGAATCACCCTTTGTCACTGAGTTTAATAGACGATAATTCCCACAAACCCTCCATTGACCCGGTTCAGGTTTGGGAACTACCACTATTGGGGAAGCAAAATTGGAATTTGACCTTCTACAAATCCCCTCTTCGCGCAATTGATGAAATTCTGACACAGCTACTTGTTGCTTGTGTTGTGCCAATGGTTGAGCCTTTGGTGAACAAGGTAACGGAGCTACCAATTCTATCTGGTGTTCTACTCCTATTTTCAAACCTATCTTTTTGGCACTAAAAGGTTGAAACACTGCTAGGTGCTTCTCGATAATATCGGCAAAGTCATGTGCGACTGATGGACGAGGTAAGAGGACTGTTCTAACTGCCGACACGTTAGACTCATTATTTATTGATGTCCCTACGCCTTCTGTGATAGTCCTAGCCTTGGGGTCTAATGCCAGCTTGAAATGTGTCAAGAAATCCATGCCAATGATATGGTCCTTGACATCGGCTACTAGAAAATTCCATAGGAAAGAAGATTTCTGGCCTAATGTTACCGACATTTCTTTCATCCCTTTTACTTCAATTGGACTACCATTCGCGGCCCATAGTTGATAATCAAATGTGGGGCAATCTGCTTCCACCACGTCTGACCTAACTATGCTTACCTCCGCACCCGTGTCTATGAGAAATTCTAATCCAGATAATTCATCCTTAATAATGAACTTGTTGCTGGACACTCCGGCAATGTTTTCAAGATCCCCGCTTAGTGAGAATCGGACTCTTTTGCCTTCTATCTCGGTGCTATTTATACTAGTCGCCTCTTTTGCTTTGAGTATGCCTTTTAAAGGCATATCTGGGAGCCTTTGCAATGGAACCCCCCCTACGGCTCCTACTAGTGGGGGTTTTTCCCTTTTCCCGGTGACGGATTTCTCTCAACCGGTTTTGTGCTTCCTTTCCATTTGGGTCCACCTAATCGCGGGTAATTATAATTTTCATCTTGGCACTTCGCACTGCGTCCATATTCGCCCTGTGCCTTACCCCATCCGCGTGGCCCTTCGAAGCGTTGACGCGAGTGACTCCTTCGACGTCTAATATACTGGACCTGACTCTGAAGTTGTGCGACATCACTACGCAAGCTAGCAACTTCCCTACATAAGAAACGCAAAGTTTCTTGTGTGGTCAGGTGGTTTTCGGTATCTGCCCTGACTGGCTGCATCGTTACAGAATCTGCCATTACAGCATGTACTTGTGGTTCTTGCTGTTTATACACGCCGTCTAACCCTCTGAGTTTTGTCGGCCAATCTATGTTCATTGTGTCAAACACTTCCATTGTTGTTCTGAGCCTAACTGGTAACTCAGCTGTAAAAATGGAGTTGACTACATCACTAGATATATTCAACCTGGAAGCTTTCGTGCAAAGGCGTTCATAAAATTCGGACGGTAACTGACGCCCCATTTTTTCTAAGCGTAATAATTCGCACATTTGCGCTGTTCTTCCAGGCTGATATCTCTGTTGAATTTCTGCCATTAATAACTCAAATGCGTTGTACGGCTTTTCTTTCACAGTTCTGTCTCTGAAATTTTCCAAAGCATTTCGGAAATTCTCAGGCAATGCCATCCATGCTGCAACAAATTTCTCCATAGGGTTCACAATACAATAAGCCTCAAATATCATTTGGGCATCTCCTACCCAACTTGCATGTTTCTCTGACTTATACTGTGGTAGACTTAATATTCTTGGACTGGCGCGGTCGCCAAATTTTGTTGAGGCCCCTAACCTATTGGTGTCTGTAAGCCCCATAGATGCCAGTTCGCTAGATGTCCTAATATTCACAGTAGAGTCTGATATGCCTACATTGTTATCTGTGTCAATTAAATTTAAATCCGTTATGTCCTGCACTAAATGAAATACATCTTCTAATTTAATATCGGCATTCATGATCAAGAATTATAATAATTAAATTGACACTTACTTATGGCGATAGGAAGGTGAGAGTTGGAAAGCTATATCTTCAGCAATAATCTGCTTTGATGTGTACGTGACCCACAATAATAAATAAAATTACCTGTTCCAAGGCTCCTCCTCAGTGTTATATTATATCAGAACACAAGACAAGTGTTGGAAGATTATATTGTAGAATGTTGTAATCGTTTATTATGGAAAGAAATGTTAAAATGCAGCAAACGAAAATCTTCAACCAGCCCGGAAGCGAGATACTCAAAAACTGAAAATAGCGCACAATTTTAAAAATCAAGTCTTTAAACAAAGAATGTTCTGGAAAATAAAAAGAAAAAATTCTTTTTAAATAAAGTTGTTACAATCAGCTATGGTGGTTTAAATTTATCATTCAAGGTCATTTTATATAAGGCGGAGGATTCAACATCCTCTACACACACCACCTTCTCAAAAAAAGAGAGGAACGACTAATAGTAGATGTAATCATCGTTCTTCGGCTGACGTAGTATTCTTCTAGATCGTTTTGTGCATACTGGCGCCCCTGACGTCGTCATCTCGCCCGATATAACATTCGCTGGTTCTTCAATATCATCTGGTGTCGACAAATAATTTTCATGCTGTGATTCAGTAGAATAAGATTTTGATATGTTAGACAACGGTTTTTCCAATTGCTGCATTTCATTATGTGTCTGCAAGATGGGATTGCACACCTCAGATTCGCCCATGGAACGGTCATTCAACGCATCTTTTAATTCGGTCACACCGTCAATCCAGATAAACTGGGGAATACAGCGATCCAACGTAACACAATCCTCAATGCCATTTATTTCTATGATGACATTCTTATCAGTCATCCTCTTGACCTTGTATGGTCCTTTGTAAAATGGTGTTAGGCAGTTCTTCCTATTCTCATTAGTAATATAAACATGCGATGCCGATTTTAAATCAGAGGACACATAGCATTTAGTTTTAGGTTTTCTAGTTTTGGTTGGGGCCAAACGACACATCTTGTCTCTAAGTGCTCCTACAAACCAATCTACATAACTAGAAGCCCAATCAAGACTACTTGGAGTTTCAATTAGAAGATCTCCAGGCAACCTTAATGGTTCTCCATAAACTAATTCTGCAATGGAAGTTCCTAATTGTGCCCTATATCTGTTGCGCATGGCGAGTAGTACTATAGGAAGATCGTGTATCCAGCTTGTTCCACTAGTACACCTTAATGCAGCTTTCAGTTCACGATGTAGCCTTTCTACCATCCCATTTGCTCGTGGGTTATACGCGCTAGTATGAATTATAGTGGTTCCCATGATGTTGAGAGATCTTACGAAAAGCTCTGACATAAATTGACTACCACGATCACTAGTGACCTTTTCCGGAACACCATAACGCGATATCCAATTATGTAGAAACGCGAACAAAACTTCTTGCGCTGTCATGTCTTTTAAAATCGCCACTTCAAATTGACGACTAAATCTATCTACCATAGTCAGCAAGTATTTGTTTCCGTTTACTTCAGGCATCTCAACAATGTCTATGTGTACGTGTCTGAACCGTCCATTTGGTATTCCAATGTTCTTTATCTCGGTTCTGGTATGTCTCCACACCTTACACGTTTGACACTTGGCACAGGCTCTTACCCATACCCGTATATCTTTAGACATATGTGGCCATACGTATCTGTCGTTGATTAATCGAATGGTGGCTTTAATGGATGGATGACCCATGTTATGTAATACTTGGATAATCTTGGCCCGTAACTCCAATGGCACATATGGTCGTGGTTGACTTCTAGATGTTTCGCATAACAACCACTTGCCACTTATGAGCTTACGCACATATCCTGGTCTTTTGGACAATACCAATGTAAAGGGATCCAGTCCTTGCGCTTCCTCGATTTGACTAACGAAATCATACATTGATTCATCTAAACTTTTCAAAGGACCTTGAAATATCGTATCGACATCAGCTTCATTCGGTCGGCTTAGTGCATCTGCTACCACATTCTCTTTACCAGCAATATGAGACACAGTGAAATCGAACTCTGCTAACCGTGTTATTTGGGAATTTACTCTACGAGAGTAATTAAGCCTAGCTGTTTTACCAAGTATGCTGATCAATGGCTTATGATCGGTCAATAACTTAAACTTGTGACCATCTAAGTAATGCTCGAAGTGTAACACTGCGGCATACACGGCTAGAAGCTCTTTGCCAAACGTATCATAACGTTTTTCTCGATCAGTAAGCTTACGGCTATAAAACCCAATCGGTTTTACTACGTCCCGATCTCTTTGCTGTAGCACTGCCCCTAATGCAACATCTGAGGCATCAGTGATTAGTTCGAAAGGTTTTTCCCAATCTACAGGTGCTAATGTGGTTACGTCACTTAACATATCCTTGGCCTTTTGGAAATTTTCTCGGTCTTCTTGACTCAAGATGATAGGCCAAGACTTCTTGATCGTGCTCTTTTCAAGAGTGAGATGGCTTGTTAACGATCCAAGAATTCCGGCTAGACCTGGAATGAATCGACGATAATAGCTGATCATGCCCAAGAACCTTCGCAACTGGCGTACGGTTCTGGGTTCAGTTACGTCCTTAATGGCTTGGACCTTATCTTCCAAAGGCTTAATTCCGTCTTTGGAAAGTATATGACCAAGGTATTTAACTGAAGAGCAACCGATATTACTCTTATTAGGTTTGACCACTAATCCATATTGTTCCAGCCTGGTCAAAACCGTTTCCAAATGCGTGCGATGTTCGTCTCGTGAGCGACTAAAAATTATTATGTCATCTATATATACTCTCGCAAATGGACAATTCTGAAGGATTTCTTCAGCCAAACGCTGGAATGTCTGACTGGCGTTTTTCAAACCAAAAGGCATTCGAAGAAATTCATGCGATCCCCCTCCTGGAAATCTGACTGCGGTGAGTGGTATCGAACTTTCTTCCATTGGTACCTGATAGTACGCTTTCTGGAGATCTAAAGTTGAATAAACCTCATATCCCATTATATCTCGGAGCAAAGTACTCTGGTTAGGGAGAGGATAAGAATCACCCTTTGTCACTGAGTTTAATAGACGATAATTCCCACAAACCCTCCATTGACCCGGTTCAGGTTTGGGAACTACCACTATTGGGGAAGCAAAATTGGAATTTGACCTTCTACAAATCCCCTCTTCGCGCAATTGATGAAATTCTGACACAGCTACTTGTTGCTTGTGTTGTGCCAATGGTTGAGCCTTTGGTGAACAAGGTAACGGAGCTACCAATTCTATCTGGTGTTCTACTCCTATTTTCAAACCTATCTTTTTGGCACTAAAAGGTTGAAACACTGCTAGGTGCTTCTCGATAATATCGGCAAAGTCATGTGCGACTGATGGACGAGGTAAGAGGACTGTTCTAACTGCCGACACGTTAGACTCATTATTTATTGATGTCCCTACGCCTTCTGTGATAGTCCTAGCCTTGGGGTCTAATGTCAGCTTGAAATGTGTCAAGAAATCCATGCCAATGATATGGTCCTTGACATCGGCTACTAGAAAATTCCATAGGAAAGAAGATTTCTGGCCTAATGTTACCGACATTTCTTTCATCCCTTTTACTTCAATTGGACTACCATTCGCGGCCCATAGTTGATAATCAAATGTGGGGCAATCTGCTTCCACCACGTCTGACCTAACTATGCTTACCTCCGCACCCGTGTCTATGAGAAATTCTAATCCAGATAATTCATCCTTAATAATGAACTTGTTGCTGGACACTCCGGCAATGTTTTCAAGATCCCCGCTTAGTGAGAATCGGACTCTCTTGCCTTTTATCTCGGTGCTATTTATACTAGTCGCCTCTTTTGCTTTGAGTATGCCTTTTAAAGGCATATCTGGGAGCCTTTGCAATGGAACCCCCCCTACGGCTCCTACTAGTGGGGGTTTTTCCCTTTTCCCGGTGACGGATTTCTCTCAACCGGTTTTGTGCTTCCTTTCCATTTGGGTCCACCTAATCGCGGGTAATTATAATTTTCATCTTGGCACTTCGCACTGCGTCCATATTCGCCCTGTGCCTTACCCCATCCGCGTGGCCCTTCGAAGCGTTGACGCGAGTGACTCCTTCGGCGTCTAATATACTGGACCTGACTCTGAAGTTGTGCGACTTCACTACGCAAGCTAGCAACTTCCCTACATAAGAAACGCAAACTTTCTTGTGTGGTCAGGTGGTTTTCGGTATCTGCCCTGACTGGCTGCATCGTTACAGAATCTGCCATTACAGCATGTACTTGTGGTTCTTGCTGTTTATACACGCCGTCTAACCCTCTGAGTTTTGTCGGCCAATCTATGTTCATTGTGTCAAACACTTCCATTGTTGTTCTGAGCCTAATTGGTAACTCAGCTGTAAAAATGGAGTTGACTACATCACTAGATATATTCAACCTGGAAGCTTTCGTGCAAAGGCGTTCATAAAATTCGGACGGTAACTGACGCCCCATTTTTTCTAAGCGTAATAATTCGCACATTTGCGCTGTTCTTCCAGGCTGATATCTCTGTTGAATTTCTGCCATTAATAACTCAAATGCGTTGTACGGCTTTTCTTTCACAGTTCTGTCTCTGAAATTTTCCAAAGCATTTCGGAAATTCTCAGGCAATGCCATCCATGCTGCAACAAATTTCTCCATAGGGTTCACAATACAATAAGCCTCAAATATCATTTGGGCATCTCCTACCCAACTTGCATGTTTCTCTGACTTATACTGTGGTAGACTTAATATTCTTGGACTGGCGCGGTCGCCAAATTTTGTTGAGGCCCCTAACCTATTGGTGTCTGTAAGCCCCATAGATGCCAGTTCGCTAGATGTCCTAATATTCACAGTAGAGTCTGATATGCCTACATTGTTACCTGTGTCAATTAAGATTTAAATCCGTTAGGTCCTGCACTAAATGAAATACATCTTCTAATTTAATATCGGTATTCATGATCAAGAATTATGATACTCAAATTGACACTTACTTATGGCGTTAGGAAGGTGAGAGTTGGAAAGCTATATCTTCAGCAATAATCTGCTTTGATGTGTACGTGACCCACAATAATAAATAAAATTACCTGTTCCAAGGCTCCTCCTCAGTGTTATATTATATCAGAACACAAGACAAGTGTTGGAAGATTATATTGTAGAAAGCTTTTTAATGTTTATAATGGAAAGAAATGTTAAAATGCAGCAAACGAAAATCTTCAACCAGCCCGGAAGCGAGATACTCAAAAACTGAAAATAGCGCACAATTTTAAAAATCAAGTCTTTAAACAAAGAATGTTCTGGAAAATAAAAAGAAAAAATTCTTTTTAAATAAAGTTGTTACAATCAGCTATGGTGGTTTAAATTTATCATTCAAGGTCATTTTATATAAGGCGGAGGATTCAACATCCTCTACACCCCCACCATATTAAAAAAAATCTATCTCTTTTCCAAAGCCACTAATTTCTTCAACGCTCTTCTCACAGACATAAAGCTACTACCCCAGCACGAATTCAAAAAGGCAGATCATTATTACTTCTTCAACAAACTTCTTTGTGATACGACCGATTGGAAACGAAACTGGTTCCTTCTCAATCCATAACATTTACTTCACCCCAGGCTATTCTCTTTACTAACTTCCGAGGGCGAAATCCCTCAGACAGTCATCTAATCTTCCACTTTACCTCTCTGGTCTTAATCTTTTCTTCTATACTCACTGATTCCACTTCTCAGCCCATTCCTAACCCCATCATATCCACGTTGTGGATACTTTACTACGTTTTGCTCATCCAATTCTTTCTTCTTGTTTCAGCAGAGGACCGGAAACCCAACAGCCCTACCAATCCACCAACGGTTCGCTTCGGACATCAACTCCCCCTGGTCTTCCTTCAATCACAAACACCAGAAAATTACTCTCACCAGGAGCAAAATTCTGCGTAGTCAAGAAAAACCTAAGTGAACGTGACATTATTGACATTCAGGCTGGAACGGAAAATTTCTACAATGACTTAACGAAAGACACCGCCCCACATGCATTCAATGGACAAGAACTGAAAGCTGAGATAGTAAGCGCACTAGAACAATACAAGAAGGAATTCAAAGGCAGCCAAATCATCACAAAACAGCACATAGACGAACTCAGAAAACTCCAATCAGACAAATCCATACGACTTGCCACACCCGACAAGGGATCAGGAGTTGTTATACTTGAAGCCGACGCTTACAGGAAGGCCATGAACGATATAATAAATGATCAATCTAAATTTAAGCATAACATCAAACAGAAAGATGATTCAACGAACATCGAATCAAGAATTAATACAATTTTGAAAAAGATGGAAAAACATGTTCTAACATTGATGGCTGACTCCGAGATTAGATCAAAACTCACAGAAGACATCCAAAAAGCAAAACCAGTCGGAACAAACACCGCAAGATTGTACGGCAAACCAAAAACTCATAAAGCCATGACAGCCTCAGGAGCTCCTTCGATGCGGCCCATTATGTCAATGATCAACGCTCCACAACATAAACCAGCCAAGTTTCTCTGCAAACTACTTGAACCAATACGGAGCATCATAAACGCAAACAATATCAAGGACTCCTTCGAACTAGCAAATGAATTGAAGGGGAAGAACATCCTACAGAATAAAATGGTCTCGCTTGACGTCTCATCCTTATTTACAAACATACCACTGGATAAGACAACGGAGATCTTGTGTGACCTCATCAGAAATGAGTTTTTTGACTTCCCTATAGACACCAATGACATCAAAGATCTCATATTAGCATGTACTAAAAACGTGCAATTTACATTCGAAGGGACATACTACCGCCAGATCAATGGTATAGCTATGGGAAGTTGCATCGCACCCCTCCTGGCAGATGTATACATGTATCACCTGGAAAAAACGAGCCTATAAGTTATAATTGACCAGTGCGCACTCTACAAAAGGTATGTAGATGATATCTTGTTGTTCATCTCAGAAGCAGCAGACCCTTCCGAAATCCTCAAACAAGCAAATGGAGTCGATCCAGACATCAAATTCACTCTCGAGGTAGAGAAAGACGACAGTTTTCCCTTCCTTGACATCAAACTCACTCGAGAAGCAAACGGAGATTTGACACTGGCCATACATAGAAAATCCACTTTCACCGGACAATACATTCACTACAACAGTAGTGTGCCAAAATCCCACAAAAGAAACATAGTAAACAACCTAGCAAACAGAATCAGGAAGATCTGCTCTGAACACAAGATTGAGGAAGAACTGGGCTACCTCAGGAAAATTTTGCTAATGAACAACTGCCCAGAGCGGTTCATTGATGTCAACATCAGACCACGGCAGATTCGTACTAGAGAGGATACCGGCAAGCAGGTTTTCCTAAACTTGCCATTTAGAGGCGACGTACCAGCCTCAATAGTACAAAGGCAGCTGGTGTTATTATCTTATATGTTTAGGGCATTTACATTTACGGATGTTATACCCAAGAGATTCAATAGGAAGTTATGTAAGCTAAGAATCAAACGAGATAATATAATGAAATGTAGTCTTATCAATAGTATTTAAAAAAATGAGGTTAGAATTGATTGATAAAGAAATTAATTCATCACTGCTGATAATCCGTCAAAGATCTGAGAGAATTATTTTGGCCAAACTGAAGAGCAATCCTAGACTGGGATACAAACTACTCACAGACTACAGTAAATATAAGGAAAAATTAAAGCTTATATTACCTGTGGGTAAAACTGAGTATGAATTTCTCTGTGAATTGGATGAAGTATTTGGCAAATTGTTATGTAATCCACAGAACGAAAGCAATTTCATTGATCTACCTGATCCTTCGGGAAACCAGGATCTAGGACTTGTTATTGACAGTGATGCATTGATAGAATTAATGTTAAAAATAAAATCAAAAAAACAAAAAGTTCACCTTGGTATATCGATTGATAACCTACTTCAATTACCTTTAAATTTTATGAATGCGCTCTGCAATTTTATAAATAGAATTTTGAAGGATGGGAAATTACCAATCGATATATTAACGATAGTAGCTAAACCATTGCCAAAGTAAGTAAGCCAAAGTGCGCCAGTGATTATAGATTAATCTCTATTATCCCTTCGTTTTTGAAGATAATAGAACGATTGATACTAGATCATTTAGAACGTATGTTGCCGGCTGATTTTGATATATGTCAACAAGGCTTTACGAAAGATAGATCGACAACTACTAATATGCTTTCTATGTGGAAACATGTAATTACATTAGATGAGAAAAAGTTAGATGCATTAATTGTATTTATAGATATCTCAAAAGCTTTTGACTCTATATCTTTTGATGCTATTTTGAATGCGATTAATTTATTGAATATTGATCCGAATATTTTTAGATTACTTAGATACTATTTATATAATCGAAGAATGAGTATTCAAGTAAACGATTTGATATCTAAATCGAAAAGGGTAACAAGTGGAGTTCCACAGGGATAAAGTTTGGGGCCAATTTTATTTAAAATTGTATTTGCACATTTGGAAACTAAGATCCCTAACGGTCGAGTTTGTAAATTCGCTGATGATTTAAAAATAATCTTTCCAATTGATCCAAAAAATGTCGAATTCTCCAAAAATAATGTGACACTAGATTTGTATGATTTAAGTAGATACTTGTTAACACTGGGGCTGAGAATAAACAATAAAAAGACGAGAGCTTTAAAAATAGGTAACAGAACAGATTTTAAGTATGTCTATTTTCATGATGCTGAGATTAATGATGTTTTTGAGATTAAACTTATGCAAGAAATTAAGGATTTAGGCATAACTATTCATTGTACGGCTTCTGCTGAGAGACATATTGAAAGGATAGTAGGCAGTGCCAAGAACAGATGGGCACTAATAAATAGAAATATTTTATCGAGTGAAATAAAATATAAAAAGTTTATAATATGGATTAGACCGATATTAGAATATGCTGCCGCTACTTGGAATCCTTTAGCAAAGGGTTTGTCTAATAAGATAGAAGCTGTACAAAGAAAAGTTGTGAAACAAATAAGTCCTATCTCCTACATTATATACGCCATTAGATTACAGTTTGTATCACTGCATCCTTTATGGTTTCGGAGGATGTTCTATTGCATAAAAGGTTTCCATTTGAACCAGTGGACTGGTGCCTATATGAATCCAATAAGAAAGAGTCATGAAGTTGGAACTAGATCTGGTCATTTTGCAATATCTCCACCATTGGTGGGGAATGTTGCGAGCAAGCTATTCTCTTTTTAAAAATTTTTCAAAATTTACAATCAATTGCTAAAGGGGCTTAGAGAAACGCCTCCATCTAAAATGTCTCTTAAATATTTATCTACCGAACTAGAAAAAGTGTTCATTCTTGCTGATATTTTTAATTTTGATTATGATAATACTTTCTCGTGGTTAAATAAAAGACAGGATTAATTGTTTTTCAGCAGCATAACTTCTCGAGATTCTATCTTCAAGTTTTGTACTATTAAAACTGAAACGTTATGCATTATATATCATGTTAATCAACAATACATACAATCAATTATTAGTCATGGTTCCCTTTTTTGCATAATGTTACACTCGAATAATACATTAATTTTTTTTTGATGAAGAATCTATCACTCTTTATAACCGAACTTTCTGATGCTGATAAATTGTACAGTACAACTAATTGCACATATTTATGTGATGTGATATGTTTTTATATTGTACATTTTCGAATTTTATTATTTGATGGAACATATAAGGTTTGAATCCAAATAAAGATTTTCTATTCTATTCTATTCAAGTCAACCCACCATTGGTGGGAATGTTGCCAGCAAGCTACTCTCTTTTTCAAATATTTACAAAATTTACAATCAATTGCCAAAGGAGCTTAGAGAAACGCCTCCAACTAAAATGTCATTATATTTTTGTCTACCGAACTAGAAAAAGTGTTCAATCCTGCTGATATTTTTAAATTTTGTATTATTAAAACTAAAATGTTATGCATTATATCATCTTGTTAATCAACAATGCATACAATCAATTATTAGTCATGGTTCCCTTTTTTTCTTGCAAAATGTTACACTCGAATTATACCTTAACTTTCCTATTTTTGATGAAGAATCTATCACTCTTTACAGCCGAACTTTCTGATGCTGATAAATTGTACAGTACAACTAATTACACATATTTATGTGATGTTGTTGGGGTACTTTTCGCTGTTGCTATCTCGTTCGTGATTTTTTACCCCTACTACATATCAATGGTGGCCATTATTACTACCCGTGCACCCAATCAGTCTCTGATCCCTTTCGGATGGTTGATATGAGAAGACTGAAGAAAGGTTTCATAGATATATTCCACACAATGAAGCATATATAAATATAATTCACTGTTAATCCGAATTGAATGAGTTGGTTGGCAATAATACAGATTTTAATGCAAAAGTATGTTTTAAATACCGTTCACAATTAAACTAAATTGCCCGTCTTCTAGACGGACAAAAATAAAAGTGATTTATGTCTATAAAGTAAAATTTTTAGCACAAATGTCTGGATTGGCATGAATATAGTCAAATGATTGAAAATACATGATATTATGAACATAGTAAAATGATTTATGTTTATAAAGAAAATGTTTTAAATACAATTGGTTACTCTTACACAAATGTCTGGATTGTAATGAGTAGTCAAACGATTAAAGATACATGATAATGAGCCTAGTAAAATTATTTATGTTCATAAAGGAAAATGTTTTGTGTAAACCGTTTAAAGATTTAAATGACAAACAACTCACAAATGTTTAACTCCTTGTTTTATTATAGTAAACAATCAATCATTTTCATAGTAACGAATAATCCGATAAATTCACTGACACAATAGTCCCCCGCGTGATCCTCTCGGATCGCGCGCGGTTCTGTCTATTTTATAAAAACACTATTAATTACAAATAAAATTGCAGTTCAAGAAATATCGATTAAAACTGCTTGAGACTAAAAGAGATTGTTCCTAAAATCACGGCTAAGAGAAATATTGTTTAAGGACAGAGTTAGAATATTTGACCTTAAAGAGCACAGCGTTTGTAAAATTCGACCTTCGTTGGGTTGTAACACGGAGCCGCGTGTTACAATGTGATATGTTTTTATATTGTACATATTCTAATTTTATTATTTGATGGAACATGTGTGGTTTGAATCCAAATAAAGATATTCTATTCTATTCTAAAACTAAGGACAACTTTCCCAGTGTCAAAGTTAATATGACATTTAGTACACAGAGTTTCATGAGGTTGGATGCCAAAGATCAATTGCCAATTCTCGCCAAATCATGCATAGTCTACAAATTTTCATGCATGTGCGGTAGCACATATATCAAACGTACGAAGAAGCAATTGATAAGCAGAATCCAGCAACATTTGCCACAGAAATTGATTAACAAAGGCTTGCCACCGTCAGGAAAATCAGCTATTTCCCTTCATATATTGGCAACGGAGCACACTGTCAATTCGAACAATTTCACAATTCTACATAAAGCAAAATCAGAAAAATTATTATTTATCTATGAAGCCCTTTACATAAAACAACAAGCACCTGACCTTAATATTCAACATGATATTCTTATCGACTGGCCAAGAATAACAAAATTCAACAACAATCTACTAGTATCCAGCCAAGAACAAACAGGCCCTCGACTAGAATCAACAAACACACAATCGGATTGGCAACAAACTGAAGTGGAAATAACAGAGGCGCATACGATGACAGAAGTCTCCAACCAATGTGAGCGTTTAACACTGCAATCCACACTGGCGTTGTTACCATGTGAAAACGACAACTTTGCGCAACAAGGCGAAACGATCAACTATACTGGGAAAAATAGCACTTGTGTATGTAACAGTGAACAATGCGCACAAATGGTGAATTCTCAAGCTATCAAAACAATAATGACAAGATCTCAGACATCACTTCGCAATACTGCGAGAATGACCTTTACATGCAAACACACATTACACAAACACAAACACATACACACTCACCAACTAGTCAAAACAAGAAACAGCAGTAAAAACGAGTCAGATTTCTTACCACTAGCATAATCAAATGAAAACCCAAAATGTATAAATATGTATGATTGTATAAGAGATGATTGGTAATCACGAAATAAATGACCTTTATCCACTTTGTTATTTGTGTTTTTCTAATTATAAGAATACTATTCAAAATTCAAAAAGGAATGGGCATTATAAATATATATATATATATATATATATATATATATATATAAATATATATATATATATATATATATATATATATATATATATATATATAAAGAGGTGTTACCGTATTTATATTTACATTTTGTCAGATTGGAACGCAGCGATTGGAGAGAGCGCTTGCGGTTTCAACATATTCTCTAATTTAAATGATATCGGGTTTCATTTTGTTTTTATTTTTAGATTCTCGGGATTTCATGTCTGATCACATTTCTACGATCCACCAGGAATTTAACTACACATTTTTTTTGAATTTGCCTTCAGTTATGAAGGATTTATTCCTAGCTCACCCGATTTTCCCGTTTATTACTGACATTTTAATACCCATTCTTTTTCTCTCATCAATACCCATTCGTTTCCTCTCTTCTATCGTAATCTACGCTATATCTGCTCTTCAATCTCACTCCACCATGAACCAGATTTCATCGCCAGCCCTCATCTCCCCGTTCCTCACTCAAAAACTTATCTCCAATATTACTGACCTCCAGCAGCAAATGGCGGATGTCACAGGACTACTTGGAGCACTGACAGGCAACCTTTCTATCTCCACCGTTCAGCCCCATTTATTACGTCAAGCTGATGCGTTTTTAAATGGTGTAGCTAGGGAAGTTGCCCTACGAAATCACAACAAGTGGATCCTCTTTTTATGGCCTCTGCACTCCCTTCTCTCAAATTACGATCGGGCCTCAGATCTCATCAGTCAAATAGGGGATAACTTTAGCCACCTTAAAGGGATCTCTTCGGGAAAGGGTCATGCCTTTATTCTCCTCTCGCACAAAAGACTGTCTGACGGTGAGCTTTGTCACCTTAAACTGCTCTCGCCCATTTTATCATCCGGGAAAGTCAAATTAAAGCGAGACTGCACGCTACTACAGAGCACTTTAGAGAAAGCCCAAAGCCATCAACCGGACACCACTCTCCCTCCTCCAGCTAATCACGCCTTTCCGGGCTAGAGCAATTCAAAGAAAAGCCGCTCAGTTCACAGCGGAATCTTCGGCGACGCCCCATCCTTCAGTCCACTACTGCTGATATCTTCCCGATTTGAAGGCCTTCCTTTCACCTTTAGCCCATACTCCGCAACCAGTCCCCCCACACAATCTAAAGCTTTACCACGTCGTCGTGGCCGACCACGCCGCGCAAAGCCTCCAAATAATGCAACTTCTCCCCCACGTTCGTCCGCCAGGTTCACATCCCCACGACAAGTTACTTTTGCGACGAATACTATGGCCCAGAAACCGAATAAACGTAAGACGCCTAAGGCCAAACGGGATTTCGACCCAGCCCCATCAACTTCAACTCCATCTACCGAAACCATCATCGACCCCACCCCGGGACTGTTGCGTCTCAGCCCCTGATCAGTCTCTGTCCCTGCTGACCCCATCAACGCAGCTTCAGAGCGCCCCCTCGAGCCCAGATTTCTCGTCTCCCTTTTGATTTCAAACCCTCTAATTACCTCACCCACCCGACAAACACGGGACAAAAAAGATACAGATCAACGCTGACCACTCCATCCTCGTCAACGAGCGGTCAGTCACCCTCATCAGCCCTAGATCTCGCCCCGCCCGGCAGCGTAAAGCTCGCGCACACTTCTCTTCCCCGATCTGACCATCCCTCTCTCAGAGCACTCTCAGCAATTCTCATCAATTGCAGGTCACTTAAGCCAAAAATCAATCAACTACGAGCTTTTCTATCCTCTAAGGAGATAGACATATGCTTTCTTGATGAAACTTGGCTGTCCCCTTCCATTCACTGTGATGACATTTTCCTCATTCACGGTTACACCTTCCTTCGTAGCGACAGAACTGTCGATCATGGGGGCGGACTAGCTGCCTATGTCCGATCCTTCTCATGACCAAACGTTTGTCGAAATCGAACTCTCAAGGATTGGAATGTTTCGCGTTTCAGCTAAAAATCCATAACCAAAGCATATCTACCTGTGTTCTCTACAGACCCCATAATCTCTCACTCATCAACGACACTCGCGGGGCCCAACTTCTATCTACTTTTTTTCTTTATACTCCGATCGGTTTATCGTTGTGGGTGACCTGAACCTCCCCATGGTTAACTGGCATAATCTAGCTTCTGAAAGTCACCCACTGCTTCTACTCTTTGCGGACAATCTGTTACACCAATTCGTGCACTTTCCTACCCGAGGGAACAACCAACTGGACTGTGTCCTCTCCAACAACGAGGTGACTGATGTTCATTCTCGGGAGATCTTCCCTAATCTTGATCACTGTTAGGTATCCTTCCTCATACCTCTCTTATCCTTTACTCCTAGAGAAGACACCCAATCATTCAGGCGATTCACCAACTGGGAAGAGTTCCGCCGACTCTGTGACCTAATTCTCCCTAACAATCTCTCCTCATGCTTTTCCGAAGTCCATAACATCCTATCCTCCCACTTTAACTCCGCCACTTCTATTCAACACATACACGCAACGAATAAGTTGAACACTCTGTTTAAGGTACGCGACAACTTCGCACGCAACTCTCGACTACGCACATCGTCACTTGCCCGCGCCCTCGCACTGCAACGTATCGCACGACACAAAACAGGTTAGCAACAAACTAGCACTCCACATCGAAAGACACATCCGCTCTGCTCCTAACCCCCGGCCAAAGTTCGCTATCATCAAACACCAATTGCTGCACAATCCCAAAACCTCGTATATGAACCTCTCTCAGTCAAACGACTCCTACTTTGCCAACGATTATCTGACTTACCTCCTCGACTCCTTTTCCACTACCACTCCGCCTGTCGAAATGTTAGAAAACGGAGACACCGAGAACCTACGCTGTTTCTACGTCTCACCGGCTTCCGTCGCCCAAACAATTAAAGACATTAATTCTAAACACCAATTTGATCAATATGGTGTCTCAGTCAGCATGATTGCTATTCTTGGCTGGAACGTCTTCTCTCAAATTGCCGATGTTATTAACCATTGTCTCAAAACCACCTTTCTTCGCCCGGACTGGCCTTATTCGACGATCTCTCCTATCTCTAAAAATGGCACTTCGTCGATCTCCTCATTTAAAGATTTCCGCCCCATTACTATCGTCCCTTCTTTCACCAAAATCTTCGACAAGGTCTTATACAACCTAATCTACCCCTTCATTAAGTCTCAGGTAAACTTCTATGTCCTCGATGATCAACATGGTTTTTTGAATAGCCGCTCCTCTTCCACCAACTTAGTTAGTGTTCTCGATCATTGCTACTCCTTTTTCTCTAAAGGTCTTGAGTGTACTCTCCTCTTCCTGGATATATCCAAGGCTTTTGACTCGCTGTCATTTTCAGCAATCGAATCCGCCTTACTGAGAAGCGTTATTTGCGGAAACATTCTCAATCTTATCAGTTACTATCTCCAAAACCGATGTGCGACAGAAAAAGTCGGCAGTAGTCACTCGAGGCCGGCCCATATCCGATCCGGTGTTCCCCAGGGCTCCGTACTTGATCCTATTCTCTTCAACCTTACACTCGCGCAAATATAGGTTGAAGACAACCTTTCCAAGCTGTTCAAATATGCGGATGACCTGGTTATCTTATTCAGTAACCCCACAGCATCCAACCCCTCCTTAATCCTTATTTCGGAGCTCCTATCCTCGCTCTACTCGCAGCTCAGCAGAATTGGTATCAAACTAAATCCCACCAAAATTCGTTTAATAAAACTCTCCTCTGATCCATTCTGCTATATCCCGGTTGCAAATTATCTTCTCGACATAGAAATAATAGATTCGGCCAAACATTTTGGCATCAAAACTTACACACACTACTTCCAAACTCTTCAAATGGGGCCGTCTGATCTTTTTTAAGACCAACAACCCCATTCTCCAACTCACGTTATTCAAGGTCTACGTTCTGCCCCTCATTTCATACGCCAGCGAATTCTACTGTCTTCTCACTCTCGCCTCCTCGTATACTATTGAACATATATCCTCCAGATTTCTAAAGCGAGTCTTCTCGCAATGCCAAAATTATCGGGAACGCCTACTCCTGGCAAATCTTTTACCGCTTTGGTTTACCCGTCACCTTCGAGTCATTTCTTTTATCCATAAGATCACAACTTGCTTACCACTCTCCAACTTTGCCCACCCAAGTCACCACTACGCCACGCGTTCTAGCAACTCTTCTATCCAAACTAACCATACCCCCACCATATTTAAAAAAATCTATCTCTTCTCTCAAAGCCACTAGTGTCTTCAACGCTCTTCCCACGGACATAAAGCTCCTACCCCAGCACGAATTTAAAAAGGCGGCCCATCAGGTACTTCTTCAACAAACTTCTTTGTGATACGACCGATTGGAAACGAAACTGGTTCCTTCTCAATCCATAACATTTCCTTCACCCCAGGCTATTCTCTTTACTGACTTCGGAGGGCGAAATCCCTCAGGCAGTCATCTAATTTTCCACTTTACCCCTCTGGTTTTAAATCTTTCATTCTCGACTCACTGATACGCTTTCAGCCCATTCCTCGACCCCCTCATATCCACGTATAGTGGACACTTTACTACGTTTTGCTCATCCAATTCTTTTCGTTCTTGTTTCAGCGGAAGACCGGACACTCAACAGCCCTACCGTTCCACCAACAATTTGCTACGGACATCGACTCCCCCTCGTCTTCCTTCAATCACAACCTCGTTCTACGGATGCCTGCGACCCCTGCAAGACTCGCTCGCTTCAATCCAGCAGATTCCATCCAGGTCTATGCTATGCTCCATCAACTCAATCTCCACGACAATGGACTCCATCGGTCGACGTCTACCTCCGGTCCGCCATCTTTTTTTCGATCTCACATTCACCTAGAAGCTCTGATACTTCATGGACTATCTCCAATTGATCTTGTCTAGTCAAATGGAACTTCGTTTCTATTTATTTTTCACCAGATTGAACTATCTTGATGTTAATGATAACTTTTCCCTTCCCCAACCCCCCCTGCTATTAAATACTTTGCTAGTCACAATTCCACTCACCTCCACATATCCTACCCTTGGTTTGCTATTTCAATGGTCGGGCCAGTTGGCCTTTGATGCCAAATAAATGTATTATTATTATTATTATTACATATATATGTATATCTATAATGATTTAATTAATTATTTGAGAATAAATTCATATGCAATTATTTCTAGAAGTTGCTTAACTTCGCAGTGGGTTTACTAATAGTTTTGTAAACCATTAGTTTGTCCATACTCTCTTCCTTTCTCTCTTTGTTCTTGTCCCAATGCTTCGCTCTGACATTCACTCTCTTTCTATCTAGTTAAGTTGCAATGCCATACTTGAACCGATTTGTTACTGGGTGCGCAATGCCTCATACCAATTATACGTTAGGTTCCCCATGAAATGGTCGCATTATTTTGTAGGAGGTTTTGTAGCTAATATCTGGCTCTGCGAGCTTATTGTCTATTTAATGCGATATTGTCCTCCTAACTAATATCTCTTAGCTGTTATTACGATTCGCGTTCATGATTAATCCATGGCCCTTTCAGAAGGGTGATTTGAGAAGGCCACAGCATCAATTCATTGTTTTATTAATCAAAATGTTATTAAGCAAAGATAAAAATCGTATAAAAGTAGTCACAATAAGCACCACAAATAATTAGTCCACTGTATGCTAGGTTTTGAGAGTTATCAATATTGTCAACACAAGTTACCATCTCGGTATAAGAGTAGTCACAATAAACACTGTAATTAAATCAAAGTTTTGCGTTGTTACAATAATCCACTGTATGCTAGGTTTTGAGTGTTATCAATATTTTCAGCACGTTACCATCTCGGTATAGGTAGTCTAATGAACACTGTAATAAAATCCATGTTTTGCGTTGTTACAATAATCCACTGTATGCTAGATTTGGAGAGTTATCAATATTTTCAACACAAGTTACCATCTCAGTATAAGAGTAGTAACAATAAAAAATATGATTAAATCCTGGGTTTGAGCGTTAAGTCACATAAATCCACTGCATGTCACCTGGGTATCGCGCGCGGTTGTGTATTAGTATTAAACAAAACCCCATCAATTACAACTAAATTTGCAGTTCCAGAAATCTCAATTAAAATTGCTTGAAACTAACAGAAATTGTTGCTAAAATCACAGTTATGACAAATATTGTGTAAAACCAGAATTTGCTTATGTGACCTTAAACAGAACTCAATTTGGCAAAATTGAACTTCATTGGGTAGTAACGCGGAGCCGCGTATTACAATTTGACACACACACATATATATATATATATATATATATATATATTATTTTATCAGTTTTGAATTTTTAACTTTGATTACTGTGACATCTTAACCGCACAGTTATAACAAAAATGTTCGATACTTTCTCTCTCGCCTACAACATTCTGCACACGAGATGAGATTATGTATACCGAAAATTTGAGGTAGCTGTAATTATTCTGAAATAAACAGACGAATCCTTACCTCAAAATAATTGCAGCTACCTCAAATTTCAGGTATACATAATCTCATCTCGTGTGTAGAATGTTGTAGGCGAGAGAGAAAGTATCGAACATTTTTGTTATAACTGTGCGGTTACGATGTCACAGTAATCAAAGTTAAAAAGTCAAAACTGATAAAACAAGATATATATATATAAACCTCGCCAGTAAACAAAGATGTAATAGAACAGCATTTCCATTGGGACGAATACAAACACAGCCCGATCGAAGACAAAACAAAATTGGAAATTGTGATCAATCGGATCTTTGTGAAACTTTCCGTGCGAAGCTACTACCCGTGTACGCCTAACGCGGCATTGTAAAAAGAAGTAGGCTGGTGATTGCGACACGCATTGTCCGTTTGGCTATCTATGTGTCAAATTCGGCGTGGACGAAAAGAGTCAACAGGAATGTCGGATTGTTAATGATTTCTTCCGTGTGGCGTCGTTGATTCCGTTGATGCGCAGAAAGTACGGTCTTCTACTTTCTGCGCCATACGCTTCCGATCCTTATGCACCACCGCACCTGTTTTCTGTTGTCTTTCTCGTCAACTGTGAAAATTGACATTCATTTGGAAATTCTTCGGTATGTCAGAGACAGACTTGACATGAATAAAAAAACTATTGGTGATTATAGCACCAGTTCTTCGGGGCATATCTGTTAAAGTATTGTGGGGATCTCGATCGCCGCCTACCGTTATGTGTTTTGGGTATTAACTTTGGTCGAACATTCGTTTGATTTAGCTCGGATTTCGCTATGGACAATCCTTCTAGAACTTTAGCCATGTTCGCTGCTGTCCTCTCTAAAATGATAGCCTATCATCCTGTGGGGGCGGACAAAAGAATGACGGATTCAACTTAGATTCCAACACCCTAAATTCTAACCCACATCTCTCAGATAAGTGATCTATAGAGAAAGTGTTTGGGAGCTGTCTGGCGAATAGATTTAGTGATTGTGGAAGATTGTTAGTAAAAACAACCTTAGATTCATGGTCAGAAATATTGGTTTCATATCAACGTTTCCGTAATTCCATTAAAATCTTGATGGGGCCAAGGTTTGGCATGTCTAACTGGGCGCATTTATTTATTATCTGTTCGGTTGCTGTGGGACCCAGCAAGGATTCTACTTCATTTTGTAGGCCGAAAATGGGATTAGGTAGCTTCCTACTGGCATCAAGCTTCCGATAAATCCATCGCTGCAACTCAGAAGGTAAATTAACAAGTACCCTTGAAAGTTTTTGATGACTGTCATAATCTGGAAATGAGGAGTAAGTGGAGTCTACGCGCATAAAAAATAGTTCGCTATCTCCATCCCAAACAGGAACATCACTATCTAAAATTGGTCCTGACATTCTATTAATCTTACGGGATCTTAAAAGCATGAATTTATAAGCAAGATGAAAATGTATAAAATACTTTAAACGAAATGCGTTCCCTGACAAATGCTGAGAAGTTCCGTTAGTGTAGCAGTGTCCAGAAGTACTTCTAGACTCTTGAGATCAGCCCGGGTTGACTTGGGTTGTGGTTCCTTCTGTTGTGGCGTTGAAATCTCGCTGAGTAAACTCGTAGAGATTCTGCAATAATTGGCTCGTCTCTCTAGTTTTACAGGAACAATATTGGCTTGAGTGATATTGCCAATGTGTGTGATGCAAGGCCAAAAATCAGCCTATTTGAAAGATAGCAGATAGCACGTCGGAGAAACGCATGGCAGAAGGCAAACGCAAAAAATGACTTGCATGGTAAATTCATCGTGCTTAAATAGCCTAATATGGCTATTTGCACACTTTTAGTTAACGGCGAGTTTCGCTTTTTTCTCACTTTTGTAGCGTAAATAGAATTGATTTTAATTTACGTAATATGTCGGCAATTGCTTTGTGACGTTACACACCCGCGCGCAATGCGCCGGTAACATGCATTGGATTTATGTGACAACGATCAAAGCCAGGATTTGTATATTTTATGTGTATCAACAATTCTGCTAAAGCATTCTGGATTTATAACTTCCTTTCTTTTGCAATCATCTACGTAAATGTTTTTCTGATTCATCCCAGAAATTCCGGATTTATACATTTTACACCATTTCTCACTCATGTGAAAATGTCATTTCTGAGGAGACATTCTGGATTTATTTATTGTGTTTATTGTGACTATTTTTATACGAAACAGTTAAGTGTGTTGACAATATATTATTTTGTTGCTGTCTAGAGCACGGTCCACTTGGATAAACAGTCTATTTTAATATAATTTGCAACATTATATTCGATAAATGTATGATGATTCGTCTAAACCATCTCACATCACCTTTCGGAAAAATGTCCGGGACTAATCATAAGCACGAATGTCAATATCAGCTACCAGGCATATGTAGAAATGTTATAGTATCATTAAATAGACCATTTATATAGGAGGTTTTGTAGTTATTATAAGAGGTTTTGTGGGGTAGCTTTCTATTTAGTGATGCTATAGCATTCTTACATATGCCTGGTAGCAGATATTGAGATCTGTGCTTATGATTAGTCCCCGACCTTTTTCCAAAAGATCATGTGAGAAGTCTTAGTCAAATCATCATACATTTATCGAATATAATGTTGCAAAGTAAATTAAAATAGACCGTTTATCTAAGTAAACCGTACTCTAGACTGTAACAAAAATAATATATTGTCAACACAACTAACTGTTTCGTATAAAAGTAGTCACAATAAACACAATAAATAAATCCAGAATGTCTCCTCAGAAATGACATTTTCATATGAATAAGAAGTGGTGCAAAATATATAAATCCATAATGTCTTGGCTGAATCAGTGATAAATTTATGTAGATGATTGAAAAAGAAAAGAAGATATAAATCCAGAATTCTTTAGCAGAGTTGCTGATACTCGTAAAATATATAAATCCTGGCTTTGATCGTTGTCACATAAATCCATTGCATTTTACAGGCCTATTACGCGCGGGTGTGGTTTTTTATTAAACATAAACCCTATTAATTACAATTGAATTTACAATTCAAGAAATCTCTATTAAAACTGTTTAAAACTAACAGATTTTGTTGCTAAAATCACAGTTAAGAGAAATATAGTGTAAAACCAGAATAAACATATGTGACATTAAGGAGAACTATATTTGTCGAAATTGAGCTTCGTTGGGTTGTAACGCGGAGCCGCGCCTTTCAATCAGATACAGAGGAGAAAATCATCTTATCCTACTCATATAGACATATTGAAACTGTATCAGACTTGGTGAACTCCAAATTTTTTACGTGAATTATTGGTGAAACGCAAATAGCGACGTCAGTTTACCTATTGAGCAAATTATCGGATTTTATAACTGAATCATCTTGATTTTGAGACAAATGATTTAAATATTTCAAAATAAATTCAACAAATTTTGCGGTTCAATCTATTATAACAATTTTAATTTTTGTCAAGCTTAAGAACTTATTTTAAAGCGACTGGTTTTGTACCCTAATCTGTTTGTTCAATTCCGGCTGGTTGATATTTAGTACAGCTGACGAATTTATCAATGGCAATTGGTTCAAAATTACCAGTCCGAACGCTGGAATCAGTTTGGTATGCGCTCTGCTATTAGCATTTAAAATTATAAGGGGTAAGTATTGTTTAAATTAAAATTTGTAAAATTTATTTAATACTCTTTATGGGTTTTTACCTCAAAGTAAGAATAGTCAAAAGCCAAATTTAACTCGGTCTCCATCCGTTAAATTCACAACAGATGACATAAGGCTTTCCTCTACAGAGAGACCTATACATGATTTGACTAAAATATTTGAAAGATACGTCATAGACACACTTCCATCAAACTCAGTAAAAACGACAATCGAGGTAACTTAGGCCCTACAGTCAATATTCTCCGCAGAATTGGCGTTATAGTCACCAAAACTATTTTTATACTTGTCAAAATTACCTGCACCGTTCGGAGAATTTCAAAAAATGAAGTCATCTTCCTTTGGTGCTTAGATAAATTAGATAAATAATTTTCAAATGACTATTGCCGAAGTTTATTTAGATTACTTTCGTCCTAGTATACTTAACTACGAAGAGCGTACAACCGAAGATAAAGAAGGAAAGCTACTGCAACAGTAAAGGCTGCGTTTGTCAAAACGCAGATCAGGTAATTTCAATTATTTCAATTTCTCAAAAATATTTAACATTAAAACAACAGTTAAGTGTAATGATTGATTTTTAAAGTTTTCACATTATGAACACTGATGAATTTGTTTCTTCTGTTTCAACTTAAATATGTGATTTATTTCCTGCATCTACGTCTACGGATATTAAACCGAAACAAATCGATAGGAAATTATGCAAACTACGAATTAAACGAGATAATATATTGAAATGTAGTCTTATCAATAGTATTAAAAATGAGGCTAGATTTGATTGACAATGAAATTAATTCATCACTGCTGATAATCCATCAAAGATCAGAAAGAATCGTATTGGGTAATCGGAAGAGCAATCCTAGACTAGGAAATAAACTCCTAACAGATTACAGTAAATATTTGGAGAAATAAAAGCTCATATTACCTGTGGATAAAACTGAGAATGATTTTCTCTTTGAATTGGATGAAATAATTGGCAATTTCATATGTAATCCACAGAATGAGAGCAATATCATGGATCTAACTAAACTTTCGGGTAATCAGGAACCAGGACTTGTTATCGTCAGTGATGCATTAATAAAATTAATGTTTGAGGTAAAATACAAAAACAAAATGGTCAACTTGATATATCGACTGATAACCTACTTCAATTACCTTTAACTTTTATGAATGCGCTCTAAAATTTTATAAACAGAATTTTGAAGGACGGAAAAATACCAATCGATAATCTAACGATAGTAACTAAAACTTCATTTTTTTAAGTTAATAGGACGACTGATACTAAATCATTTAGAATGAATGTGGCCGGTTGATTTTGATACAAGTCAACATGGCTTTACCAAATATAGATCGACTATTGATA
This sequence comes from Eudiplozoon nipponicum, assembly GCA_029291075.1. NCBI lineage: Eukaryota > Metazoa > Platyhelminthes > Monogenea > Mazocraeidea > Diplozoidae > Eudiplozoon > Eudiplozoon nipponicum. The sequence continues at coordinate 55,646 of JAQBSW010003752.1, forward strand.
TGCTTTATATGTGGAAAACTGTAATTACACTAGATTATAAAATGTTAGATGCATTAATTGTATTTATAGATATCTCAAAAGCTTTTAACTCTATATCTTTTGATGCTATTTTGAGGGCGATTAATTCATTGAATATTGATCCGAATATTTTTAGATTACTCAGATACTATTTATATAATAGAAGATTGAGTATTAAAATAAAAGATTTGAGATCAAAAGCGCAAAAAGTAACAAGTGGTATTCCACTAGGATACAATTTGGTGACAATTTTATTTAAATTCGTATTTGTATATTTGGAAACTAAGTTCCTTACGGTCTCGTTTTCAAATTTGCTGATAATGTAAAATAACTTTTTAAATAGATCCCAAAAATATAGTTTTCAAAAAATAATGAAGCACTGGATTTTTATGATCTAAATAGGCATTTGATTACACTAGGTCTGGGAATAAACAGTAGATAGAAGAAAGCATTAAAAATAGGTAATAGTGTAACACGCGGCTCCACGTTATAATCCAACGACTTTCGATTTTGACAAATATGGTGCTCTTTAAAGTCAAATAATCTAACTCGGTTCTTACACAATATTTCTCTTAACTGTGATTTTAGAAACAATCTCTGTTAGTTTCAAGAAATTTTAATTGAGATTTCATGAACTACAATTTTATTTGTAATTAATAGGGTTGTAACACGCGGCTCCGTGTTACAACCCAACGAAGGTCGATTTTTACAAACGCTGTGCTCTTTAAGGTCAAATATTCTAACTCTGTCCTTAAACAATATTTCTCTTAGCTGTGATTTTAGGAACAATCTCTTTTAGTCTCAAGCGGTTTTAATCGATATTTCTTGAACTACTATATTATTTGTAATTAATAGTGTTTTATAAAATAGGCAGAACCGCTTGAGACTAAAGTTGTTTCTAAATCACAACCATGACTAAGGACAAGAGATAAATCTTCATCAAGAGCACGTTCTCATCAACATCGATAACACGAGCTGCATCAAGATTGACTATTAAATATACACACCTGCGCGCAATACGCATGGAACATGCGGTGGATTATTGTGTCACAGTGGATTTATTTCGCTCATTTGGATTATTCGCAGTTTATGCAAGGGATTTAATGTTCGCATTTAACTATGCCTATCCGAATTTCAGAGAACAATGGATTATTATAATGACATAAGTTAAAACCATAGCAAACAGTGAATTAATTATTTGTGAATTTTTGTCATTAAAGTTTTTACACGAATTTTATCCATTTATTTTCAGTGACAACTTTTAACTTGACTATGTTCATATCATCATGTATTTTCAATCGGTTGCATATATTCATTTCAATTCAGACATTTGTGAAAGAATAATTGCTTGTGTATAAGATATGCGACTTTATAAACAGCGTTCATTTCGCTACCGTCTAGTGCACGGAAAATTTTGTTTAACTGTGACTTGTGCATAAGACATTCAACTTTGTGAACAACGTTCTTAATTTTTGCCGTCTAGAGTACGGACAATTTAGTTTGACTGCGACTGGTGTTTAAGACATTCATTTGTGTTAAAATTTAATTTTATTGCCGTCTAGAGCACGGTCAATTTGGACTACTTATGATTTTATACGCGGTGTTATTTACATACATTTGTGATCGTACATTTGTAATCATACATTTGTGATCATTCGCATTAGTCTTCTCTCATCACCCATCGGGAAAAAGCCGGGGATTAATCATGTGCACGGATCTCCACAGCCGCTACCAAACCAATGTAGGGAATTATTTATCTCGCAAAAGTCCCTTTCATAAATGGTGCCCCGGTTCGTCGAACTCACAGCCAGCAAAGAATTAATAAATATCTAAATTTTGAGAAATTCAAGCACTTCGCATGAATGCGACAAAGGTAAGTAAATTCTAAAACACATATCACAGAAAAACACCCTCTCGAGATTACAATGCTCGAAAACAGCCGCAGGATGACGGGTGAGGACGATTTTACACTGCCATCTATTCTTGACAACACTCATATGGATAAGATGAGGTCCAGTTCAGGAAATGCAGGAAGCCCGTTGATGAGCCCAGCAACAGGCCGCACCAACACATGGACACAGTATAAAATATGCCAATTCGATCCAGACTACCTTGACGAGTGGGTCGACGATGTTACTTTATTGGCCAAAGTGTCCAATATAACAGACGAGGGCTCAATATTTTTGAGGGCTTGGGAGACGATCCCAATGTCTTTCAGACACGGATTCAAGGATATACTGCATCAATACACTGATGGCACATGTGCGCAGCCATGGCAGAGCCTGCAACGCGCCGTCAAGCAACGTTTGACACCAGATCGAGAAGACAGGCTTAGAGAATTAATGAGCCAGATGTCCCTAGGTAGCCGCACGCCTTCTGAGCTATTTAGGGAAATGGAGCACAAAGCCTTAGAATTCAACATGCCCAAGGAAATCGTAATGCGACTTTTCATACAGAATCTCCCGCCGGCACTACAAGAGATGGCCACGATCCTACGCGAATCCCTCGAAGTACAAGACGACGTTATGCCAGCACATCTAGACAAGTGGTGGAAGAAACACAACTACAACTCACCTGCCCAAGAGAAAGGCCACATCACCTCAAGACTGTTCGAATCACAATCCACCGCATCATCAGCCGGAACAAATGTCACGAATGAACGCCTCATAAACCTGCTCGAGAACCTCACATTCAGGCCAAATTTGGCCTCCGTCGATGCCGTCCATAATAGACGCGACCATGGCAGGCGTGACCAGCGACGACCATCGTCCCGGAATAGCGCCAGGAGGTCGACGTCGAGAGACCGGGCCACAGTGCCACAGTTACCAGCGGAGTGGTGTCCGAATCACCGCAGCTATGGCCACTCCACACGTTATTGCCTCGGAAACGGCTGCACATTCCCGCGCACAGACGCGACGTTCAAGTGGGCGCGGTCACCCTCAACAACTCAGGAGGATCCGCCCATGGAAGGTTCGGAAGACGGGTGGGGTTTGCCTCCTCGGTGGCAGCAGAGGCTGAGCACCCCAAGATTGTTGGCCGCTCCACGTCTGATGGCTCGAAGCACGTTGCTTTCGCGGTAGAGCGCAATCAAACTATTGTATTTACAGCGACGGCTCTAGTCAAGTAATGCTTAAAACACCCAAATGCCAGCAACCAGTCTCATCATCAGTTGCCACTATCAACATCTTTTCTCATCCGTGACGCAACCTCTGGCGAATTATTTCTCATAGACACTGGATCAGATGTAAGCTTACTACGCCACAATTATCTCGAACCCACCCACCCAGTCGACACCAGCAATCTGACCTGCGCCAATGGCTCCAACATAGCGACGTTTGGGGTACGAGTACACACAATCTCGTTCTCCAACTCAAAAAGATGTTTCAATTATCCTTTCATCATCGCCAACACGACAAGAAACATCATTGGACGTGACTTTCTCGAACACTTCGACCAAGAACACGAGAGATACGCACTGCAGACAATCAATTGCTTACATCAGCGCTAATACATACGACTCGCGCCGAATCAGTCTCATCTATACAGCTTATTCCTACAGTTCCTCATGTACCACAACTGGACGATGTTCTGAAACGTCATTAAGAAATTTTCAAACCTATCTCCTTCATGCCCGATCTCAAGAGGAAGCGTGCCATCACAGTCCATCGTATAATCTTGTCGAAACCACTTCAGCATCCTCCACGCGCACGTCCATTGGCACCACACAAACATAAGGCCGCCGAGCACGTATACGCCATGCTACGTCAACAAGGCATCTGTACACGATCCACCTCACCTTTTGCGTCACCTGTGGTAGTAGTACCAAAGAGTGAACCAGAAACACTCAGGGTGTGCGGGGATTATCGTATATTCAATTCTTGCACACAGTCTGGTTCGTACATCCTGCCAAATCCAGCTGACCTACTAAGATCTGCTATCAGTCATGCCGTGTATTCAAAACTTGACCTAGTGAAATCCTACTATCAAATACCGATGGACAAAGACTCAGTATCATATACTGCACTCAGATTCACAGGAGGTGGCATTCACGACTATCATTATATGTCTTTCGGACTTAAGAACGCATCTCAAAAATTTCAACGTGTAATGGACGAAATACTAGATGGTCTACCATTTGTAATTCCCTATTTAGACGACATTCTGGTATTCTCCAACTCAATGTCCGAACATATACAACATTATGAGATCCTACTCCCACGTCTAGCAGACTATGGCCTCCGACTTCATGGCAACAAATGCGTCTTTGCACAGAAATCAATTGAATTCCTCGGTCATCAAATTTCCGAAGAAGGCATGACACCAATACCTACTAAGGTTCGTGCTATTCAAGATCTACAGCCTCCAACCACCGTTCGGGAATTACGACGATTCTTGGGCAAGATGAACTACTATTCTCGATTTGTACCCTGCCTTGCCAAGATTCTGGCACCTCTTCACAAATATCTCGTGCCAGAAAGCCGTTTCGTCAAGAAATCACAACCGATTCAGCTCAACTTGGACGACATGCAGGCTTACGAGGATGCCAAAAGTGCCCTATGCAAAGCGACCATGCTACATTCCCCGGATTGGTCTCAACCTTTTGAATTGATAACTGACGCATCCGACGTTGCCATAGGCGCAGTACTTCAACAATCAATCAATGGCATACACCAACCTATCGCTTTCTAGTCGCAGAAACTAAAACCTCGCGAGGCGCGATAAGATACATTAGGAAAAGAGTTACTCGCAATCGACCGGTCGATCCTACACTTCCACGCCTGTCTGGATGGCCGAAAGTTCAAGATCTACACAGACCATCTTCCTCTACTTCCGATGCTCAGAGGAAAGAAAGAGTATTTATATTCACGACATGTCAACTCACAATTTACACGAATACACGAGTATGAATATGAAGTCACTCATGTCAAAGGATCAGAAAATGTGGTCGCAGACTTCCTAAGCCGTCCTGCAGATCTTTGTGCCTCAATATTGTGTCCTTCACCTATAAGCACTCAGGAATTGCAAGCAGTTAAGCAAGATGATCCATTACTTCGAACATTTGATGTCAATCGCCTGAAAAATTTTGATTATGATGGAATTCTGCTGCAGTGTGAAATAACTGGCGTGGGCCCTCGGCCGTTTATACCTGAAAAACTCCGTCACAAGATCTTCGAAATCTACCATTCAATGAGCCACCCATCTGGCGAAGCATCAGTGGAAATTCTATCCAGAACGTATTTTTGCCCTGGCATGCGGCGAGATATCAAGATGTGGTCAAAACAATGTCTAGAATGTCAGAAATGCAAAGTGACGAGACACACCAAAACGGCTCCACAAGTCATTCAAGTGCCCAAAGTCCGGTTTACGCACATACACGTTGATCTGGTAACCTTACCTGCCGTGAACAATATGCGATATCTACTGTCAATACGGGATCGCACCACTCGATGGTATGAGGTCATACCACTGCCAGACATGAAGCAAGAAACTGTCAGTTATGCTTTAGAGCTCAATTGGTTCGCTCGGTTCGGTGCTCCAGCTGAAGTGACAACCGATCGTGGCGCACAGTTCCTTGGCGAAGAGTTCGCAGCCGTACTTCAATACTATGGTGTATAACACTCTGTGACCGCGGCTCGCAACCCGAGAGCAAATGGTTTCGTCGAAAGGCCACACCGAGAACTGAAAGCGGCGCTCAAGGCTAGCCCAGAAGAAAATTGGCTTGCGGCTTTACCGAAAGTACACCTATCAATGCGTACAAGACCTCGTGAGCCGATCAAATGTAGTTCCGCTGAAATGGTATTTGGCGAATGTCTACGGCTGCCTGGCGAACTAGTCCGATCACGCTCTGAAACTGCAATAACGATGAACGATCCGGCATTTCTGTTTCCACTGCGCAGTTTTCTACAATATAGCGCTCAGAATCGGCCGATCTGTCCTACACGTCAGCAACATGGTCCAATTTATAAACGCAAAGATTTTCATAGCTGCAAATGGTTCTTCGTCAACAACGATATGGATAACAGGATTTTAGCCAAATCGACGCGCCGTCTTTATCGTGTGTTAGATCGACGTCAGAATTACATCATTTTGGAGATTAATGGCAAAGCTGAAGCAGACTCCAAACACAGACTATCCCCGGCCGACGTTGATCCAAATGACCCACTGTTCCGCGATGTTGAACTATCAGACGCTGAAGAAACGATAAATCCACCTCTAGACAGTCCTGCTGACTAAGGACTGACGCCCGACATCTCATCAACAACCAAGCCAACTGACGCCGTCACGCCGCCGCGAGATATAGAGGAACCAGAATCAGTGTTGACAGAGCCAAAATCAGTCGTTACACGGTATGGCAGAGCAATAACACCTCCTGTAAGGTTAGCCCCTTCATTATGTACTAATTTTCATTGTAGGGGGGTGTATGTAACACGCGGCTCCGCGTTACAACCCAACGATGTTCGATTTTGACAAATACAGTGCTCTTTAAGGTCAAATAATCCAACTCTATTACTACACACTATTTCTCTTAACTGTGATTTTAGAAACAATCTCTGTTAGTTTCAAGCGGTTTTAATTGAGATTTCTTGAACTGGGGAATTTATTTATGATGGCGGGTTGTTTATGAAGGAATGCGGACCCGCGCGCAATACGCATGCGTGGCGGTGGACTATTGTGTCACAGTGGATTTATTTCGCTCAGTTGGATTATTCGCAGTTTACGCGAGGGATTTACTGTTCACAATTAACTATGCCTATCCGAATTTCAGAGAACAATGGATTATTATAATGACATGAGTTAAAAACATAGCAAACAGTGAACTAATTATTTGTGAATTTTTGTCATTGAAGTCTTTACACGGATTGCATACTTTTATTTTCAGTGACAAATTTTAACAGTGACTATGTTCATATCATCATGTATTTTCAATCGGTTGCATATATTCATTTCAATTCAGACATTTGTGAAAGAATAATTGCTTGTGTGCAAAATATGTTTCTTTATAAACAGAGCTCATTTTAACTATTGCCGTCTAGAGCACGGACAATTTAGTTTGACTGTGACTGGTGTTTAAGACATTCATTTGTGTTAAAATTTGTTTTGATTGCCATCTAGAGCACGGTCAATTTGGACTAACTGTGAATTCTATTTCTATTTGCAACATTGTGTACAATATACTTGTGATAACTCGTTTTAGCCTTCTCACATCAACCATCCGAAAAAGATCAGAGACTGATCATGAGTACGGGTAGTAACAATAGCCACCATGGATATGTAGGAAGGGTACAGAATCACGAACTAGATAGCTACCCCGCAAAAAGACTTCTACATGAGAACCGAAATGGCAAATAAAGTTTTCTAGATAAATTCACACCAGAACAGTTACAGAATAAAGAATCTCGAAGTATACACAATTCATAAGTGCATATACTGCAAAGTATTTAAAGAAATTTTTTTTAGAAATTAAATGAATAGTTCATATTTTATTATATTTTTTTCAATCAACCAACGGTCGTTTAAATTTATGAATAATTGTTACTTTAATTTTATTGAAAGAAATAATGTTGTAACGACTCAGATCATTTCGCCGACATAATGCATAAGTGAAATTCAAATTTCATTACGGGGTAACAATAAAAACAAGCAAAATTTGCCGTTATCTGCCAATAAACCCAACGAACTTCTGCATCTTCTTGATTTCAAAACTGACGAAGACTTCATCGAGGACAAGGGTGCGATAGATTCAGTTCTCAAGGGTGAGAACATGACCGAGATATCTCTAGGCATTTTACTTACAACAGCTACAGGGCAGCCCATTCCAACTTATGTTTGTCGGCATCGCACACTCAATACGTTTACGACGTGAATTTACTCACAACTACATTGTCGCCAAGGTCTCACACAACATAATAGGCCTAGATTTTCTATTGAAATATCGGCTCATTGTTGATCTCGCCAATCAAAATATCATCGGCCCCTTCACCAGACTTAAGCAAAGATTTTAGACACTTGCCTACGAGCGTTTGAAGTTACGGGTCATTCAGCCAACCCCAGTGCCTCATTAAGAATAGATATTAACAGCTCTTCGAATACACAAGTCGCTTTTTGATCTCAGCAAATCCGAGTTACGAGTCTTCAACACGATGCATCATATGGTCTCAGCAGGACAACTTATTGTAATCAAACTTCAACAGATAGCCCCTGCAAAGCTGAGAGCTACCCAAGAGGAACTTTCAAAACTATTGGAAGAGAGAGTCATCAGAACATCGAATAGATCCTGGTCGTCACCATTGTACTTAGTCTCCAATTCCAACGGATCGTACAGAGCCTGTGGAGATTATCGCAAGTTAAATTCGGTTACCAAATCCGATTTATAGTCTATTCCAAATATTAACGCCTTACTTGAAAACCTGAGCGGTAACAATTTCTTCTCAGTGATTGATCTCAGACAAGCCTACCATCACCTCCCGGTTGCGTCAGAAGATTCTGAAAAGATTGCGGTCGTCATTACATTTGGCCTTTCCGATTACCTTTACTTGCATTTTGGTCTCAAGTGTGCTACACAGATATTTCAAAGATTCATGGTCAAAATACTCTGCGATGACTCCATTTACTGTATGTCATATCTCAATGAAATAATGGTTTCCAGCCTAGACTTAGAATCTCATGCCAAGTACTAAAGAAATATCCTCCCAAACTGATCTAACCACAGATTCAAGATCATTTGTGACAAGACGCAGATTGCAACTACATCCGTGGATTTCCTTGGGCATCGAATTATGCCACAAGGTATTCAAATTTGCCGTCGAAGGCAAATTCCATCAAGAATGTTAAGTCAACTACTATCGTTAGTTCCTTCTAGGCTTAGCAAAACAACTTTATCCGTGGTGTAGGCACCTGCGGATTCAAAATGACTTATCAAGAACTCCAACATTTCTTTGTCACCGGAAGACGAGGAATTACTCCCTCTTGCCATCAACTAAATAACAAATGCTACAATGCTAGCGCATCCAGATTTCAAACCACCAATTTTACTCACAACAGATGCTTCTGAGTTTGCTTTTGCGCCCACTTTGTAAAAAGAGATCGACGGAGTTTAGAAGCCTATCAGTTTTTGAACGCGTAGAACGAAGATCCGACACTTTTGGTCGCAAACTCCTCGCCATCCACGACGCGTTGCGCCGATTCATCTGCATCATTGGCAGCAGCAGATTTGTTGTATTTAGAAATAGTGCACCATCAATTAGTGGACTTTGAAATGCGATTTGAACTGTCGCAAAGTACCGTGCCAGATCAGAAAGAAAGCTTTCACATCTGATCGAATGGCAAATCGAAATCTTTTATTTCAAGGGCGAACAAAACTTTATTGCAGACGCACTTTACAGGGCAGACGTCTCGCTATAACGACCTACGCCTTCGCCATTCAGTCAACTGAATAACTCTCGGGGAACCTGCTTTAACGCCATCCCTCCTGTGAAAAGAACAGCGCAGTGACACTCACATTTAAATATCAGAAGACGGTCACTCCACCAAGTTCGTATTCCGACTCTGGGAAGGTTTACCTATTGTTTAATTAACAGATACCAGCCCAACAGGATATTTCTGCCGATCAACCGTCATAGAAAGATTTTAAACTCAATTAACTCAATATCTCACCCACGAAATAAGGCGATTGTCAGACTACATAGAGATCGTCTCAGGCAAAACGCTTAACGATGGGAATCCGAATATTCCATTTGCACAAAAATCTATATCACACGGCATACTCGTTCTGGGTTGCAGCTATTCCAAAGCAATTCACGCCTAGCCCTCGTCCACATTGACATAGTTTGCCTGACAACGGTGAAGGGTTTCATCTACATTAACTATGATTGACAGATTTACACGATGGTCTGCGGCTTTACCTCTTGACACAATTTCTTGGGACGAAATCATAAGAGTTTTATCTCAACATGGATAGCACATTGTGGTATTCCCAAGAAGATCACTACTGACAGAAGCACTTGCTTCTCATCGGATCGTTCCAGAAACACCCTGCGGTTCATGGGATGCACCTTACGAAAGACGAGTGTCTAACTTTCCTAATTTAACAGTACGGTAGAAAAAATGCATACGGTACTCATAGCTACTTTAGCATCCTCGTTCATTAATGGCAACTGGGTCGATGCATTCTATTTAGTCCTACTTGCCATGCGTTACCGTACCCGTGAATCTATTAAAACGTCTGCGTATCAACACTTTATTGAATGGATCTACACCTAACTAGTCAGCTCCCACGTCTACTGACCCACAAGTCGAAGCTTCCCGCCTCCGACTTCATTTCGGTAACATGTTTGAACAGCAGCCAAGACATACTGCACGTCTAGTCTTCGTTCACACGCAGCTCTAAAGCTTTAAGTGAGTACTCGTTCGTAACAACACTGATCTTGCACCACTACAAACAAAGTATTGGGGTCCTTACTCGACTTTGCTCAGATAGTCGAAATACTTCATTATCGTGCAGTGTGTCACACCTACATCGGTAAGCATAGACAAGTTGAAACCGTTTATCGAACCACTTTATCCCGGTAACATAAAACCTTATACACGCATCTCAGGCTCTATCAGTCTAGAATCTCAACCTAGCAATGGATTGCTTTGCATAACGCATGATTGATAATATTTTACATTAATTTTTCCTTATTCTGCGTAATAAATGTTTAACTTTATGCGCACCACTTGCGCCCTATGTCACGCAACGTGACCTCTATGAATCCACATGATTCATTTACTTTTCTCACACTCATTTGTCTAACGTGGTATAAATAACTGTTCTAAGATACCAATTGTGAATTATTTTTTAACAGTTCTTCCGTAATATGCCATCTCTGCAGTAATGTTCGAGTAAAATTATTGTCGTTAGTTTTGATTTCAGGTATGTATGTATGTATTTATGTATGCATGTATGTATGTATGTATGTATGTCTGCATGTTTGTATGTATTCATGTATATATATATATATATATATATATATATATATATATATATATATATATATATATAGTCACCACTACGCCACACGTTCTAGTAACTCTTCTATCGAAATCTAACCATACCCCCCATTACCATTTAACAATGGTACTTCTTTAATAAATTTCTTTGTGAAAATGACCGATTAGGCAAGAAATTTGTTTCTTCTTAGTCATAACATTTCTTTTACCCCCACCTATTCTTACTGGTTTGGAAAGCCAGAATCTCTGGCTGATATCTAATTTCCACTTTTCCCCTCTGGTTTGAAATCTCTCACTCTTGACTCCATCATACCACTTCTATTCTTATTTTTCATTTTATAATATCCATATAATGGATAATTTACCACGTTTTGCTCAACCAATACTTTTTTCATTCTGTTTAAACGAAAGCCCGGAAACTCAAAAGCCTACTGGAGTACCCGACGGTTTGCATCGTACATCGACTCCTCCTCGTCTAACATCAGTCATAACCTCGTCCAACAGATGACAGTGATCCCTGCAAGAAACACTAGCTTCAATCTGGTCGACTCCATTCTAGACACTACTACACTTCAGAAATTCAATATTCACGTCAAAGAACTCTGCCGGTCGACGTATGCTTCCGGGCCGCCATCATTTTCGATCTCAGACTCATACTCATCTGTTCGAATCCAGCCTGCCCCGCATTGATGTTCTGACACTTCAGGGACTGAATTCCAATTGATCTCGTCTAGTGAAATGAAATTCTTTTTTCTTAACCAGATTGAACTATCATAAAGTTGATAAAAACTTTTCTCTTCCTCAACTTGTCCCTCCCCTGTTGTTAAATACTTTGCTAGTCACAATTTCATTCACCTCCACATATCCTACTTTTGATTTTTTAATTCAGTGTTCGGGCCTGTTGGTCTTTGATGCCAAATAAATATGTTATATATATATATATAGTTTTTACATATTACTGTTGCAAGAAATGGCTCATACAGGCTAACGCTGCCTATTTTGGCAGGGCCATATACATATAGCTAACTCCTAGTGTAGCAACAGTAAGTAGTCATCGGCTTCATATCATGATACAGGCCACTTTCAATGCATATCCAAACTTAAACAGTTGAACAGTGCACACTCTGCGAATATTATGACCACAACTTCGAGCACGCACTAAATCCTTTAGTCGTATTCGAACTCATTGACGGCAATCCAGCCTGCCCAGGTTTCCACTTAAACTTCGCAACTTCAGTGGCAATGTACTTTGCAATTTTCACGCTGCGGCTCTCAAACCCTCTCACACTACTCTATTTTGCTTCACGCAGTATGACCGGCTTATACAGCAATTCCTACTGCTTATTTGGTATTATATCATTTTTGAAGCAACGAACAAGCATGCACAGGCACAGGATCTACTGTAGAGGCTCAAAACCTATTACTGACTGGGAACCCCATTTGAATCTAAGTTGGAATAATCATTCATATCTATAAACTTCATGCCTGCTATATCTTGAGCTAATTTGCTTGTGTCCTCAAACTTAAGATTAGCTTCCATGCTGATCGTACTTAATTATTAATTTGATAACTTAGTGTTAGGCAAACGGAATGTGAACTTCTTACGTAGCAAAACACCCGATCAAATAACCTGGAAAGAAATAAGACGTGAAAAACAGAATTATTAAATTACCTGTTCCAGAACGTCCCCAATATGTAAGATTCGAAAAACAAAATGATAGCGGGGGCATATTGTGAAAATCGAGTAATTATAAACGTAACTTGGAGAAAAGGAATAAATGCAGCTTGCTGAGGAAAGTCAGGCCAGTCACGTACAGATTACCGAATCTGAAATTCCGCACAATTCAAAAGTATATATACTGTCAAGTATTTAAACAAAGAATGTTCTAGAAAATAAACGAATAATTTCTTTTTAAATAAAATTCGTTTCAATCAGCCAAGGTGGTTTAAATTTATCAATAAATGTCACTTTAATTTTGTCGAAGGAAATATCTTCCTCTACATACACCACCTTCTCAAAAAACGGCTAATAATAGACGTAATTATATTTCTTCGGCTGATGTTGTACTCTTCCTGAACGATTTGTGCATAATGGCGCTCCTGACGTCGACATCGCGCCCTGTACAGTTGTAACTGGCACTGCTAATTCGCCTGGTGTTGACAGAATATTTTGACCTTGTAACTCGATAGAATATGATGTTGATGTGTTCGACAACGCGTCTTGTGAAAATTGCTGCTTTTTATTATGTGCCTGTGTGATTGGATTTCACACATCAGATTCGTCCATGGAACGATGTTCATTCAACTCATCTGGTAATTCAGTCCTATCGTCAATCCAGATAAACTGGGGAATGCAACGATCCAAAGTAACACAATCCTCAATGCCATTTATCTCTATGATGACATTTTTGTCAGTCATCCTCTTGACCTTATATGGTCCTTTGTAAAATGGTGTCAGGCAGTTCTTCCTATTTTCATTAGTTACATAAACCTGCGAAGCCGATCTTAGATCAGAGGACACATAGCACTTGGTTTTTACTTTTCTAGTCTTGGTTGGAGCCAAACGACACATCTAATCTCTAAGTGCTCCTACAAACCAATCTACATAGCTAGAAGCCCAATCAAGACTACTTGGAGTTTCTATTAGAAGATCTCCAGGCAACCTTAATGGTTCTCCATATACCAATTCTGCTATTGAAGTTCCTAATTGTGCCCTATATCTGTTGCGCATGGCAAGTAATACTATAAGAAGATCGTGTATCCAGCTTGTTCCACTAGTACACCTTAACGCAGCTTTCAGTTCACGATGCAGCCTTTCTACCATCCCATTCGCTCGTGGATTGTATGCGCTAGTATGCAATACATTTGTTCCCATGATATTGAGAGATCTTACGAAAAGCTCTGACATAAATTGACTACCGCGATCACTAGTGACTCTTTCCGGAACACCATAACGCGATATCCAATTATGTAGGAACGCGAACAAGACTTCTTGCGCTGTCATATCTTTCAAAATCGCTACTTCGAATTGGCGACTAAAACGATCTACCATTGTTAGCAAATATTTTTGACCGTTGACTTCAGGCATTTCGACAATGTCTATGTGTACGTATCTGAACCGTCCAATTGGTATCCCAATATTCTGTATCTCGGTTCTGGTATGTCTCCACACCTTACACGTTTGACACTTGGCACAGGCTCTTACCCATACCCGTATGTCTTTAGACATGTGCGGCCATACGTATCTGTCGTTAACTAATCGAATGGTGGCTTTTATGGATGGATGTCCCATATCGTGTAATTGTTGGATAATTTTGGCACGTAACTCCAACGGCACATATGGTCGTGGTTGATTTCTGGACGTTTCGCATAACAACCACTTGCCACTCAGGAGCTTGCGAACATATCCTGGTCTCTTGGACAAAACTAACGTAAAGGGATCCAATCCTTGCGCTTCCTCGATTTGATTTACTAAATTGTTCGGAGAATCATCTAGATTCTTCAATGGACCTTGATATATCAGCTCGACATCTGCTTCATTCGGTCTGCTAAGTGCATCGGCTACCACATTCTCTTTACCAGCAATATGAGACACAGTGAAATCGAACTCTGCTAACCGGGTTATTTGGGAATTCACTCTGCGAGAGTAATTAAGCCTCGCTGTTTTACCAAGTATGCTGATCAACGGCTTATGATCTGTCAATAACTTGAATTGATGACCGACCAAAGGTATCATGCCGTTTTTCTCGATCATTAATCTTGCGTCTACATAACCCAATCGGTCTTACTATATCCTTGTCTCTTTGCTGAAGCACTGCCCCTATTGCAACATCTGAGACATCTGTGATTAGCTCGAATGGCTTCTCCCAATCTACAGGTGCTAGTGTGGTTATGTCACTTAGCATTTTCTTGGCCCTCTGGAATTTTTCTCGGTCTTCCTGACTCAAGTTTATAGGCCAAGACTTCTTGATCGTGCTCTTTTCACGTGTGAGATGGCGTGTTAACGATCCTAGAATTCCGGCTAGACCTGGAATGAATCGTCGGTAATAGCTGATCATGCCCAAGAACCTTCGCAACTGGCGCACGGTCCGGGGCTCCGTTACGTCCTTGATAGCTTGGATTTTATCTTCCAAAGGTTTAATTCCGTCTTTGGAAAGTACATGTCCAAGATACTTAACTGAAGAGCATCCAATGTTACTCTTATTGGGTTTGACCACTAATCCATATTGTTCCAGCCTGGTCAAAACCGTTTCCAAATGCCTACGATGTTCATCACGTGAGCGACTAAAAATTATTATGTCGTCTATATACACTCTCGCAAATGGACAATTCTGAAGGATTTCTTCAGTCAAACGCTGGAATGTCTGACTGGCATTTTTCATACCAAAAGGCATTCGAAGAAATTCATGCGATCCCCTCCAGGAAATCTGACTGCGGTGAGTGGTATAGAACTTTCCTCCATCGGTATCTGATAGTACGCTTTCTGGAGATCTAAAGTTGAATAAACCTCATATCCCATTATGTCTCGGAGCAGAGTACTCTGGTTAGGGAGAGGATAAGAATCACCCTTCGTCACTGAGTTTAATAGACGATAATTTCCACAAACCCTCCATTGTCCCGGTTCAGGTTTGGGAACTACCACTATTGGGGAAGCAAAATTGGAATTTGACCTTCTACAAATCCCTCTTCGTGCAATTGGTGAAATTCGGACACAGCAACTTGTTGCTTGTGTTGTGCCAATGGTTGAGCCTTTGGTGAACAAGGCAACGGAGCCACCAATTCTATTTGTGTTCTACTCCTGTCTTCAATCCTGTTCTTTTGGCACTGAAAGGTTGAAACACTGCAAGGTGTTTCTCGATGATGTCGGCAAAGTCATGTGCGACCGTGGGACGGGGTAAAAGGACTGTTCTAACTGCCGAAGTGTTAGACTCAGTGTGTGTTAACACCCCTACGCCTTCTGCGATAGTCCTAGTTTTGGGATCTAGAGTCAGTTTGAAGTGCGTCAAGAAATCCATCCCAATGATATGGTCCTTGACATCGGCTACGAGAAAGTTCCATGTAAAAGAAGATTTCTGGCCTAAGGTCACCGACAATTCTTTCATCCCCCTGACTCCTATCGGACTACCATTTGCGGCCCATAGTTGATAATCAAATGTGGGGCAATCTGCTTCCACCACGTCTGACCTAACTATGCTTACTTCAGCACCTGTATCGATAAGAAACTCCAGTCCAGTTAATTCATCTTTAATAATGAATTTGTTGCTGGATAATCCGGCAATGTTTTCCAGATCTCCGCTTAGGAAGAATCTGACCCTCTTGCCTTCTGTTTCGGTGCTATTTGATCTTGTCGCATCTTTTGCTTTTGCCTTAAGTATGCCTTTTAAAGGCATGTCTGGGAGCCTTTGCAATGAAACCCCCCTACGGCTCCTACTAGCGGGGGTTTTATCCTTTTCCCGGTGATGGATTCCTCTCTACCGGTTTAGTGCTTCCTTTCCATTTGGGTCCACCTAAACGCGGGTATATGCAATTCTCTCCTTGGCACTTTGCACTTCGTCCATATTCACAATGTGACTTACACCATCCGCGCGGCCCATCGAAGCGTTGACGCGAGTGACTCCCTCGACGTCTAGTATTTCTATCCTGACTCTGAAGTTGCGAAATAGCTCTCGCCATATCATCCATTTTTCGATGTATACCAGCAACTTCTCTACATAAGTAACGCACACTTTCTTGTAGCGTCAGGGTGGTTTCGGTATCTGCCCTAACTGGCTGCACCATGACAGAATCTGCCGTTACAGCATGTACCTGTGGTTCCTGCTGTTTATACACTCCGTCTAGCCCTCTGAGTTTACTTGGCCAATCAACATTCATTGTTTCAAATACCTCTAATGTGGCTCTAAGCCTGGATGGTAGCTCAGCTGTAAAAATAGAATTCACCACATCTCTAGATATATTCAACCCGGAAGCTTTCGTACAAAGGCGTTTATTTGAACTGGCGCGGTCGCCATATTTTGTAGAGGCTCCAAACCTATTAGCGATTGAGTACCCCAAAAATGCCAAGTGAATTTATCAATCTTCCCTTGCCCATTTGGATCTAAGCTATAATTCTCATTCACATCTATTAACTTCATGCCTGCTATATCTTGAGCTAATTTGCTTGTGTCCTCAAACTTAAGATTAGCTTCCATGTTTACCGTTCTTAAATATTAATATGATAACTTAGTGTTAGTCAAACGGAAATTGGACTTCTTACATAGCAAAACACCTGATAAAATAACCTGGAAAGAAACAAGACGTGAACAAATGAATTATTAAACAGAACAGAATTTAATTATGTTCATTTTCATGATGCTGAGATTAATGATGTTTTTGAGATTAAACTTATGAAAGAAATTAAGGATTTAGGCATAATTACTCATTGTACGGCTTCTGCTGAGAGACATATTGAAAGGATAGTAGGCAGTGCCTAGAACAGATGGGCACTGATAAATAGAAATATCCTATCGAATTAAATAAAATTTAAAATATCTATAATATGGATTAGACCCATACTATAATATGGTGCCGCTACTTGAAATCCTTTAGCAAAGGGTTTGTCTAATAAGATAGAAGCTGTACAAAGAAAAGTTGTGAAACAAATTAGTCCTATCTCCTGCACTACATACGCCACTAGATTACAGTTTGTATCACTGCATCCTTTATGGTTTCGGAGGATGTACTATTGCATAAAAGTTTTCCATTCGAACCAGTGGACTGGTGCCTATATGAATCCAATAAGAAAGAGTCATGAAGTTGGAACTAGATCTGGTCATTTTGAAATATCTCCACCATTGGTGGGGAATGTTGCAAGCAAGCTATTCTCTCTTTAAAAAATTTACAAAATTTACAATCAATTGCCAAGGGGGCTTAGATAAACGCCTCCATCTAAGATGTCTTTAAAATTTTTATCTACCGAACTAGAAAAAATGTACAATCCTGCTGATATTTTTAATTTTGATTATGATAATACTTTCTCATGGTTAAATAAAAGACAGGATTAATTGTTTTTCAGCAGCATAACTTCTCGAGATTCTATCTTCAAGTTGTAAACACTTATCTTCATGTAAATGCCGTACGACGTTACAAACTCGGTTAAAGTGCTATGGATATAGAGTTATTTTTCTGAGAGGGAGCCCTTAACAGGACCGGTCGTGCGTTCTCCGGCAAATGCCGAGAAAGATCCTACAGAGTGAAGATGTCCTAGAGCCCTGGGTAGACTGGGTTGACTCTGGCTGTGGTTCCTTCTGGTGTTGCGTTGTAATCTCGATGTGGAAACTTCTTTGAGGTTCTGCATTAATTAGCTCGTCTCGCTGGTTATACACCAACACAATGTTGCCAATTGTTGGTGAAGACAATCCAATAAGCAGCGTATGTAATGACAGCCGACAGCACACACACGTAACGCAAAGCAGAAGGCAAATGCGACAACTAAGCTGCATGGTAAATTTGCCGTGCTTAAATAGCCATGCCATAGTCTACTTGCACACTATTGGTTAACGGAATTTTTCCTTTTTTTCACATTGGTGCAACGTAAATAAAATTTAATTTAATTTACGCAATATGTCGGCAATTAATTTTGTGTCATTACAACACTTTCCTCTCTGAAAAAAAGAAAAAAATCCTCTCTGCGAGGCTAGATAAGAAATGCATGACAGAGTTCGAACCAAGTTAATGTACCATAAATGCTGGGCTTAAGTATGCTTGTTGGTTCTTCAACAATGATATTATGCCAAGTAACCACAAGGAAATGCTACACAAATTGTTAGCTCTAGTGGTCAGATCATACCGCGTGAGGCAAAATAGAGCATTGTAAGATTTGGGAGCCGCAGCGTGAAGATTTCGAGGTAAATCGCCTCTGAAGTTGCCAGGATTCAGTTAAAACCTAGGCAGGCTGGATAGTCGTCAATACTTTTGTATACGACCAAAGGACCTAGAGTGAGTGCTCGACGTTGTGGTCATGATATTTGTAGAGTGGTCTTTGTTCAATTGATGAAGTTGAGATATGCATTGAAAGTGGCCTGTACCATGATATGAAGCTGATAACTACTTAGTGTTGCTACAAAAAAGGGTTAGCTCCGAGTAGCTGGTCATACCAAAATAGGCAGTGTGATGTCATGTGTGAGAAATACATTATAATGTAAAAATATATACATTAAAATCAAAGGTAACTGCATAAAAATATGTACACGAACATTGCCTCAGAGATGGCATAATACCAAGGAACTCTTAAAAAATGCTACACTATTGTTAGCTAAGAACAGCTGGGTATTGCCACGTGAGATAAATGCGAAAAATAACGTAAGGTTAAAAATTTTTTTATACGTAATGTTAATGTTAAAAAAATCAATTACGCGTTATACAAAGCAGGCTATTGAGATAGTGGGCAGATAGAGCCTGAGACGTGTGTAGAAGGTTGAACGCTCTCAGGATCAGGCGGTTCGATAAACGGTTTCAACTTTCCTATGCTTACTAATGTCGGTGTAGCGCCTTGCATAATAATGAAGTATTTTGGTTGTCTGAGCAAAATCGGGTAAGGACCGCGATACTTTGGTTATAGTGGTGCAACAGCATTGTCGTTGCGAACGAGTACTCTTTTGCAGCTGTGGAGCTGTGGGTGAACAAAGACGGAACGAGTCGTATGTCTCAGCTGCTGTTCAGACATGTTACCGAAATGAAGTCGAAGGCGGGTAGCTTCGTCTTGTAGGTCATCTTGTGCCGGTAGTAGACGTGGGAGCTGACTAGGCAGGCGTAGATCCATGCCATACAAGAGTTGTGACGCAGACAATTTAATGGATTCACGAGTACGGGAACGCATGGCAAGCAGAACTAAAGGTAGTGCATCGACCCAGTTACCATTAATGGACGAGGATGCTAAAGCAGCTTTGAGTTCCCTATGCATTCTCTCTACCATACCGTTAGCTTGGGGATGGTAGGAAGTCGTCTGGCGTAAGATGCATCCCATGTACCGCAAGGTGGTTTTGAAACGATCAGATGAGAAGCAAGTTCCTCTGTCCGTGATTACCTCATTGGGAACACCATAATTGGATATCCATGCAGAGATAAAACCGTTAGTTACTTCGTCTGCCGAAATGGTGCCAAGTGGAAATGCCGCAGACCATTGCTTAGACTTGGCTATCTCTTTCCACTCTGGCAGGATACTTGGCGATAGATGAAGTTGCGTTTCAAAGTGCGCTAACTAATGGTGCATGATCTGTGAAAACAACAAATCTGCTACTGCCAATGATGCTGAAAAAATGGTGCACTGCGTCGTGGATGGCGACCGAAATTGTCGTACCTCGTCTCTACTGGTTGGAGAGTACGCGAGTAGAAAATGATAGGCTTCCGAACTCCGTCGATCTCTTGTTCCAAAGTGGCTCCAATGGCGAATTCAGAAGCATCTCTCGTGAGTAGAAATGGCTTTTCGAAATCTGAATGTGTTAGCATTGTGACATTTGCTAACTAGTTGATGACGTGTCGAAGTAATTCCTCGTCTTCGGATGACCAAGCAATGATGGAATTCTTGCTAAGTACTTTTCGGTTCCGCAGGTGCCTGCACAAAGGATAAAGTTGTTTTGAAAGGCCCGGAAGGAACTTGCGATAATAGTTTAGTACTCCCAGGATTTTCTGCAACTCGCTAACAGTCCTCGGTGACTTGATATTCTTGATTGAATTCGTCTTTGACGGCAACGGTTGAATACCTTGGGCCGTGATACGATGCCCTAAGAAGTCCACGGATGTAGTTGCAATCTGCGTCTTGTCACAGTTGATCTTGAGTCCGTGGTTGGATAAGTGTGAGAGGACATTTCGTAGATGCTTCGCATGAGATTCTAAATCTGGACTGAATACCATAATGTCATCGAAATATGACATACAATAAGCAGAGTCGTCGCAAAGTATGTTGTCCATGAATCTTTGAAATGTCTGTGTAACACACTTAAGTCCAAAAGGCCAAATGAAGTGATAACTGCAGTATTTTTCAATTTCTTCTGGTGCTACCGGGATGTGATGGTAGGCTTGTCTGAGGTCAACTACTGAGAAGAAATTGCTGCCGTTGAGTTTTTCAAGTAAGGTGTTAATATTTGGAATAGGATTTGCATCGGATTTTGTCACTGAATTTAGCTTACGGTAATCTCTGCAGGCTCTGTACGATAAGTTTGCTTTGGAGTCTAAGTGGAGTAGTGACGCCCATGAACTTTTCGATGGTCTGATGATTCCTTCTTCCAAAAGCCTTGAGAATTCCTCTTGAGCAGCCTTCAGCTTAGCAGGGGCCAGTGGTCGCTTCTTGAGTGCAATAGGTTGTACTTCTGTGACGATATGGTGCATCGTGTTGGAGACTCGTAGCTCTGACTTGTTTAGATCGAAAAGCGACTTGTATTTTCGAAGAGCTGCTGATATCTCTGCTGAATGATGCACTGGGGTTGGCTGAATGACCTGTAACTCCAAACGCTCGGAGGCAAGTGTCCAAAAGCTTTGCTCAAGTCCGGTGGAGGGGTCGATGATCTTTTGATTGGCAAGATCAACAATGAGCCGAAATTTCAGAAGGAAATCAAGGCCTATTATATTATGTGAGACCTTGGCAATGATGAAGTTGTGGGAAAATTCACGTCGTAAGACCTATGTTGAGTGTGCGGTACCGGCAGCCATAAGTTGGTATGGGCTCGCCTGTAGCTGTTGCGAGAAGAACGCTTAGCGACATCTCGGCCATTGAATCACCCTTGAGAACTGAGACTGCTGCACCTGTGTCTACGATGAACTCTTCGCCAGTTTTGAAATCAAGAAGGTGCAGAAGCTCGTTGGGCTGTTTGGCCGGGTCATGCAAACAAGTGGGCTGGTGATTGCGACCGGCGTTGTCCGTTTGGCTCTCTATGTGAAAAATTCGGCGTGGACGAAAAGAGTCGACAGGGATGTCGGATTGTAGTTGGCTTCTTCCCTGTGGCGCCGTTGGTGCCGTTGATGCGCAGAAAGTACGGTCTTCTACTTCCTGCATGGTGTTTCGATCGATGAAAATGTATTAATATACTATAACGAAACGCTTACCAACAAACAGCTTCCACAGGTGAATGAGCACAGAACACAGATGAATTAGTTCTTTCACAAAACACGTCACAGTAACTGCTTCCAAAAATTAAAACTATCCGCAATTGAGCCTGTAGAGTACGTACGGTGCAGTTTTGCACGTAGGAAAGTTGAACAGAGGACCAGTAGGCCCTTGATGCCAAATAAATGTATTATTATTATTATATATATTATATTGTACATTTTCTAATTTTTTTATTTGATGGAACATGTGTGGTTTGAATCCAAATAAAGATATTCTATTCTATTCTATTTTTTATTATACCCGAAAAAAATTCACTAGAAATCCACGAACATATTCCCAACAAAATTCCCAGAAGACCACGACCAGATTAAAGAAGACGTAAACGCCTATGTCAATCTATTTTTATTCCAAATAAATGAAAAAGATAGTCAATTTTATTTATGCCAAAAAAAACAGTACCATGCTCAATAACCTGGCGCGTTCGCCAATTTTGTAAACGCCCAAGCTTCAAGTAAA
>JAQBSW010003753.1:0-50000 GCA_029291075.1 Eudiplozoon nipponicum
GTCAATTTAAAGGATTGAAAATCACTTTTAGGATTTGAACTATTATGTTACACTCTTAAACTATTACTTGGAAAATGAAACATACTTTTTATATCATCCAAGCTTTCACTGTAAGACTTCCTCGCCACGTCCACAAGTACACTGATTCCTTCCTAGAAGGCAAAACAACATTTATAGAAAGAATTATGCCTTCAGTAGCAACACAGGTTATTGCTCATGTTAACCATTTATTTAAAAAAACAAGGTTTAAAAATTAAATAAAATATAGCTTCATTTTGTTGCGTAGTTATATGACGGGTTTCAAATTTGAAATGCAATTATTTTGTGTTGGAATTAAAAAGAAGCAAATATCTTTGGGAACGTTACAATTTTAGTGATAATAATAATATCAATCAAATATATCTTTACTTTGGTTCAGAAAAAAAACAACATATGCTTAACTGCATCACAAAGAGCGAAACTTTGACATTTTGTATTGTATTGGTGAAATTATAGACCAAGTATTATTAAAATGTGCAAATTCATTTTCTAAAAGAGTATTATATATATATATATATATATATATATATATAATAACATTTGCATTTTTACAAGGTAGTAGTGTCATTTAATCTAATAGTGATAATTTATGTATTGGTAATTTTGTTTGGTTGTGATTTATTATTTTGATGTAAATTTTAACGGCTTTATACGAACACCTAATGTTTAATTTATTGCATATGTAGCTTTTTGCTGTATGTACACTTTTTATGTATATTGATTGGACTAACATAGAAACTATTCTGTAATATTTTTCTTTGAGCTATTGAGTTAATGTAGATTAGTGCTTTGTTTTGATCACCCATGTTTAAGTGCTTTAAAGGATAATAAGATCTTACTATTTTAAATTTATACTATAGGTATAAAATGTGTGTAATTTTATGTATGTGATTATATTATGAGTTAGCTGGATTGGCGTAGAAAGAAATAGAGAGTCGCGCAGAAACAATTGGTAATGTATTTGTGTGAACTTTGCTTGCATGGTAATATTTAAATTGCATTTTCTTACACATTTTATTGAATTATTTTCTGAAGAATTTTATAATGAGGCTGTAAAAGCCAACAATATTTTGCTAATTTTCAATCTTCAAGTCCTATTATCAAAGATTGTTTTGTATGTCATGTCTTCTTCACTGGGACTGGGGCAGTTGATCTAGCCAGATTGGTGAGACGGGAGTGGGCCTGTAGTATGGAAGATGGAATATTGGAACGAGCCGGCTATTGAACGACGGAGCAATATGCGGTAATTTAACAGGCACTGACCACTATAATGGTGGCTCAGGCTGAACTATTCTGCTCTACACTGATAAATGTTTCGCAGTGACATCGTTTAATGCTTTTCGACCAATACTGAGCAGTCATTACACAGTGTAGAAAAGCAAGAATGCGCTGGATATTTCCGTACATGATGAATCTAGTCATTTGGTCACGACATGTAACATGAATTACAGATGGCTATGTTGCATAAATATATGAAGCCAGTCAATATTCATGTCATTTGTATATGAAATGCAGATGGTTGTGCTGCCTAGGCACGTTGTTTCCAAACTGAAGTCGGACCATCTAATGCCAACCATTCTTGTAATTTGTGCATGCGGGAAAAATAACCCATCCTGCTTTGAGTTGATTTGTGTTGTCTAAAATCAATTTTTGTGTTAATTTCTAAATCGTGTTATTAAAACAGTTAACGATTATTTTCCAATTCATTGTTACGGGTTAATTGTTTTAGCCAGATTGTGTGGACGCTAATGTGTCTGCAATATAGAAGGTAGGCTATGAGGACGAGTGGCTAAAGGATAATGGAACTACTTATGGTGGTCCAACAGATGTTGGCCACAGAACATGTACACATTATTTGATTTAACATGTGCATTAAAATTACAATGATCTTATACTCTAGTGATTAACAGACTGTACAACGAGGCTAAATATTTTAATCAACAACAAATGCATTCCTACGAATATTTAATATTTTATTTTATCATAAAATGCTGTTTTGCATTCATTAACAATTTAATTGCTACTCCAAAATCAATAGCCAGTATTTACGAAGGAGGAATACAATATAATTAAACGAACATTGATTGCATGGGCGGTGATAATAATTATTATAATCCAAGTTGCAATTTTGATATAAGCATCTTACTCATTCACTACTTACATATGTCAGTATAAACTAAAAGTTGTATAGTGTAGAAAAGGCAATTCATCCAGTAGACCGGTAGCGTCTTTATTGGGAACTCATCACGTACTGGTCAGAATTTTCCGCACAGAGGGCTCGGACCTGGACACGTCTGCTTCGGAATCTAGTGCTCTAACCAATGAGCCAACCTGCCGCACACTACACTACACACAATTTTCAGTTAAATACTAACTAATGTAACTTGGTTAATCTATTTTTCCTATAGGTTGAGCTTAGGGGCGGCAGGGTGTCTCAGTGGTTAGAGCTCCAGATTCCGAAGTAGACATGCCCAGGTTCGAACCCTGTCCGCCACAAATTCTGGCCAGTACGTAATTAGTTTCCAATAAGGACGAAACCGGTCTACAGGATGATTTGCCTTTCCTACACTATACAATTCTTAGTTTATACTGTCATATGTAAGTAATTAATGGGCGAGGAATAAAATAATTTGCACCCATCAATGATGCTTCCTGTGTTGAAATGACTCGATTAATTCAGCAGAAATTCATGCATTTTAAATATTTCCTTCGAATAAAGGCAAATACGTTGTAATAACGCCCAAATCTGCCAACATATAAAAAGGATACCATTGTAAATTATGAAAATATGCAAGTGTATCTTAAAGTTAAATCAGATAATGTACAATAAATAGATATTAAGATCATAAATTAAATTAATATCCTTCTTGATAACTGTTTAATTGATAAGGCCGTTCCATTCAAGCTCGGATCGAATGGATCAAATGCATAAAACATCTAGGAACTACCTTAAACACACAAATATGGTTTTCCTAAAAAACCAACATTAGCAAGTTTTGATTCTCCCACTCAAGCACCGACTAACTGGTTAAAATAACTCCTTGAAACAACGGCAAACATTTATATAATTAAACAATCGTTGGTTGCACTGGCAGTGATAAAAAGTATTAAAATCAGTTTAGCGACCATGATATAAACACCAGTCCCATTATATATAAAAATTTCTCAGTATAAACTAAGCATTGTATAATGTAAAAAAGCAATTCATGCAATAGACCTGTTTCGTCCGCATTGGGAACACTTCAAGTACTTTCCAGGTTTTACGGAGCACAGTGCTCGAACCTGGCATATCTGCTTTTGAGTTTGCGAATTTAACGACTGGGCTAATCAAAGAAATATTAGATAGTATATGAATAAAACCTGTGTATAGCGTGCGACAGTGACTCTAGCAGACTTGCTCAGGATTTTACCCTATCCTAGGCAAATTAGGGACTGTACTTGAAAAGTTCTGAATAAGTACAAAACCGGCATAATGAATAAATTGCCTATTGTACATTACACAGTGCTTACCTTATGATGATCAATGTATATCTATATAATGGAAATGGTGTTTATATCATCATCGTAAACTTGATTTTTTTAAAAATATTAAATAATTAATAGTATTGATTAATAAATAATTATTCAGTTGTTGAATAATTTAACTTCGTAAACATAATTCAAAATATAAATTGTAAAGTTAAGATTTATTTCTAATGGCTGTACTAAGGGTCCAAATGAGTCAATTGTGAAAATGAGTGTTTATATGCAACAGATATGTGTAGGACCAGAGAAGGTAGTGTCTGTCTGAACATTATATTTAAATATAATTGTCTTTTTGAATGAAAATGATGTAGAAATCGTTTTTAAAGCATGCTTTTAACTTGGTTAAATAAAGCCAAAATTTTATTAATAGCATACAAAAGAGCAATTTTGTTTCTGTGTTATGTTTTGGAATAACTAGTAATGTTTTGGTGATGTCGCATTCATTCAGAGAACTTCAAAGGCAAAGTAAGTCAGAACTGCATCTAAATATACCTTAGTACAACTCTTTTGATTTTATTGTCATTACGCAATATTAGGTAATCGTGGCCAACCGGATGCTGAAGATCTACATCAGCAGACTTACTCTTAGCCTTGGTTCAATACTACCCATCTTTGTCACATTTACATTTCTTCTACCGGCGATTACTCATACGCACCTACTCATGCAAGTTTTTAGATTACGATAAGTCTTGTTTACTAATGTTTGCAAAAGCTATCTTGATTATTTTTTACAAATACGAATACCTAAATTAAAATTTCTGAGACAAATCATAAACCACGTTATAATTTTGATTAGAAATCCCATTAGTTAAATTACATTCCATTAGAAATAATGTCAAATAACTGTTGTTCTCTTTTTCTACAAATATTTAAAAAATATTGGCTAACGTTAAATATTCAGCATTATTATTTACAAAATCAATACAAACAACGATTAATAGTAAACATATTTTATATTATTGGTTCTCAATTAATTCAAACATTTGAATTTCTTCAGCGGCACGTTCTATCTGCTTCTACGTTTGACAAAAGTAATATTTTTAAACTTACTCTTATAGCAAAACATTTTTGAATACACATGTTCAATCCTCCCTTTTGCATTTTCACATCTTCATGCAAAACTGTTTTCAGTTTCAATAGCATTTCGGAGTAGCCTGGATCATCCAAGAGCTAAAATTTTATGAATTTATATTTGCAAAAATAAATGCAATTAACATAATTTGAAGGCAAGTTTGATAAAATGGCTATAAAAGTATGAAAATTGCTTCGTTTAACTTAATATCAAATTTTAAATAATATATAATACTATTAATATTTTCCTTGTTAATAAATAAATAGTGAATTAATTCTCGCATCTTACTAAAATAGCTAACAGTAATAATTTTAGAAAATCTAGAAACAAACGAAATATATCAAACAATTTTAATGAAAGCAATTGCGGTAGGGTTTATATGTATAATGCTAACAAGAAGTATAGTAAATTAGAAACATTATCACCAGTCCCTTTATAAATAAATTAGCCAGTATAAACTAGGCATCGTATAAGGTTGAATGCGGCAACTTGGCTCAGTGTATACAGCCTCAGACACAGAAGCAGACGTACCTAGTTTCAAGCCCTGTCTGCGAAAAATTCTGAACAGAATGTGAAGAGTAACAAATATAGACGAAAGTGGTCTACTGGAGGAATTGCCTTTTTACATTTTACAATGCTTAGTTTTTACTGATAAATTTATGTATATATTAGGATTCGTGTTTATATCAAGATCAAAATCTTGATTTAAATAATTGTTATCACATCTCGCGCAACCACTGTTCGTTTAAGACAGAAAAATTATGAATATTTAAAATTTGCTATATTGTGTAACATTTGACATTTTCCGTCGTAGATATGAGACAAATTAAAGTAGTAAATAATGAAAATAATAAAACTTCAAAGCTGGCATTTGATGAATATTTGACGTAGCTCATCCGTTTGCAGATACAAGAAATAGTAGGAGAAAGATTTAAACTTTTTTCCATACTCGACACCACATAAAGGGTAAGATTATGAAGGAAATCTATTTAGATTAAATGGAGGTAATATAAGAAATTTGAATGGAATTGAGGATATTCTTAAGTTTCATATTCAACGAGAAGTAATCTATGGGAAGAAAAAAATTTCAACTTCTATGTTTTTGTTGAGGCAAATGACAAAAAGCCAAGATACTTAAATTAATGATAATTAGATAAAATATTTTTATAACTAATCTATTATAATGTGAAAGTTATAGTTCAAAATTTTCAAGAGTTCAGTTATTTAGCCATATGAATAACATTCTTTACTATTTAAATACTTTCGCTTCCATAAAAATTGTGTGTTTATTGAAAAGTTTTAAATAGTCACTTTTTCTTCAACATGTGTCCAATTAAAACCTAGTGTCTTAATTATTAATTATTGAAGTCAACTTCTATTTCAATACATAACCTCGTAAATTCACATATTTTTCGCTTAGTACACTTTGCCCCCTGGCGAAAATTTCGTTTCTTTAAAGATATGCTTATTTTAAAAATTGCTCCATCGACACTAGCTGAACATGTATATTTTTGACCATTATCTAATCACGTGACATAAATCCATGAGTTATTTTATCCATTTTAACTTCATTCCTAAAATTAAAGCAATGAAGGTTTTAATAATTTGAAAAGAATATAACGTGGTCGATTTAGTTTCACTATTTTATGTCTTTTTTGTAGAATAAGTGTTATCATAAATAATCTTCAATGCAAAACATATTAACATGTTCAATTTGTAAGTAAGCATAAGAATGAAAACAAAATTTGCTCACTTAGCACCATTTGTCTTTGTGCTTTGTGCTATTGTTCATTGTCAATATTTTTTACAATATTAATTGCAACCTCCAACATAAATAATAATTGAAGTATTGATATTGGTAGTTGATTTTCTTTACTTGGTCGGAAATTCGAAAAAATGCCAAAAATATATTTTCCTACTGCGTAATTTTATTTGTAAGAAGTTAAAATTTATACTTTAATGAATTTTGATAAGAATATTAACTTAAATGTTATTACCTTTCGGAATTCGAGTAAAAGCGGTGCTTTAGCTGGCTTTAACGCGGTTCTTAAAGGCTCTACTAAGTCCAGAATGCATTTCAGTGCTATACCTCGAGTTATACGCAGTTCTGCAGCTTTAATAGAACCACATAAATGTGTTTTGTCGGAATTGTTTGTCATATTCAGCCCTTCGAATGATGGCTTGCTATTCGTATCGCTACTTGTACTGGTAAGCGTGTCGTTCAGTCTATTTTTTGGCCGTTCTTCTGAACTGCTACATTCTAACCGATCAGAAGTAAATTCGGAGCAAGAATTTGGATAGTGATATACGGCAGATTTTAAAGAATTGTTTTGCAGATGGGCATGGGTACGTCCTTTCATATCTGAGTCCGATGACATTGTCCCGCTAGAAGTGTTTATCAGTGACTTTAATTTTAATTCTGATAATTTTGGGCTGTGTTCGGCTGCCATTTGAACACAATACGAAAGTAAACCATCGATGTAAGGGAAGCGCCGAAGTACATTCTAAAATTAAAAAATCGAACTGTACTATATGAATCCTCTAGAATATCTATTTAATTCATATTAAAGTTGAATTCGTTTCGAATTTTATTAACGATTCAAGTGTTTAATATACATTAGATTTTTAAATATTATTTATTGAGCTTCATCATTTTGATTTCTATCGTGCTCAAATAATGTAATATGAAATCATAAAGTCGTTCAAACGTGAAACTGACAATATATCAAATATGTCATCTTAAATAATTCATTGTGTGTAACGGCCTGTAAAAATAAATTAGCCTTTTAGAGGCTTTCTGAGCGCTGCAATTTAAAATGCCAAGGAGAACTAATTTATGTTAAAAGATAATACGCATGAACATTCGAATTTGAAAAAGCTTTCAATAGGTATTTGTCAGACACGCTAAATTACTAAACCATATTTCTAATTGAAAATACGCTTTATCTAGTTATGGAATCATTCCTTGTGCGTAACATACAACCACATGTACCATCATATGATGTATGTCGTTATTTTATCTTAATTTCAGCACCAAAATTGTTAACTCGATTTCTTCTCTGAGGAAAAATAATTTTTGATTATGATATATCTGAATGAAATTCAATGGATCTCTCTTTAAATGCCTGTGAAATTCTGCAACATTGCTGATCAAGTATTTTAGTGAAAGCCTTTCTTAGTACAAAGTGATGTTTATCATCTTTCAATGATAGTGCTTAATTTATTACATCATGAACCTATTAGCAAGTGGCATTTGAGCTATTAAGAATAAGTATTAGTTGCAAAGAACAAATTACTTAATTCCTAATAAAAATTGTCAAATCATCATCATCATCATCATCATTATCATCAAAGACAGCAATACAACAGCCAATACTAAGTTATGTATTATTGCCTCATAACTAAGTCAAAATTAAAGATAAAACTAACATTATTAAAAATAACAAAAATATTAATTTAAAGAAAAATCGGTAGATAAGAATGATTTATAAAGAGATGGAGACCATCTACGTAGCAAAAAAAGTCGAGGTAACCTAGAACACTACACAAACCAATCTAGGTCAAGTATATGTTAAGTTACGGCAACACCACCACCAAACCCTTATTGTGGTTTTGAATTATTGCTTCATAATCGAGACCAAATCCCACCAGTAACTCTGCGCAACTAAGAAAATAAAGTTAATAAATAGATTCTACTAAAAATCGGCACAAAAATCACCACTTGACTCCATTTTATACCCTATCGTGAAGGGTTTCCATTTAAAAAATATGATGTGCACGGGAACTCATCGAGATCATTCATTACAAAATTTGAATGAAGTTGACTTTAGCTGTGGCTGGCATGTCAAAATCTGTCCAACATGTGTCTTACGCTAATCAGCCGCGACTAAGATCGTCGTCGTTAAAGTACAAACTTTTACACGAGTATAACAAAAATGCACACAAGCTTCAAGGCAGAAGAAAATGCTCTCGTTTTTCTTTAAAAATCGAATGTTAGAGAAGGTAGCCCTAACTTTTGCTATTCCCATATTCGCCTCATCACTCATATTAGGATTTTACAGTCCAATTGTCTCACATTCCTTGACCAAATATATATTGTGTATTTGGCGTAGTAGCGGCTCCTCTGATGAGTCCCTAGTAAGCACGAAAACGCGTGTGTTCATGAGAATCTACCTTTTGCGTTCATGCTGAATTTGGCATATCCTTCTGGTTCTATTTGAACTAATTTGTTACTAGGTGTGCAACACCTAAAATAGAATTGCAACGAACAATTTAATGTTATTATATGTTTAAGCGAATGTCATATTAACCGCAAAAAATCATAATTGATATTGATCAAGGCCAGAATGTATGGGTTTGCTATAGTAACCAGTGTTCAGATGCACTTGTTATTTTCAATTAGGTAAAATTGAGTATATCTTGAAATTCAATGTGTTGGTACCATGTACCTACTCGGCAACCATAGTGGTATTACCTGGTACATATAAGGAAACTATAGCGTTGGTAAAGAATTCAATTATTTTGTAAACTTCATAAATCAACTCTGATTCAGATGGGCTATTCCAGGTTACGCAATCCGAAAATTAAATGTAGGGCGACGAAATTTAATAATATTAAATTTATCTCAACATAGTAAAACGAAGAATTTTTGTAATTGTATTCTATAATATTTCGTGAAAACATCAATGCAAACCTTCTTAGACTTCCTAAAATATCTGAAACTGTACGCCGCAAAAAATACTCTAAAGATCTCAAACGAGCAACGGATTCAAAATAAAGCTATAAAATTTAATAGCACATTAATATAGATTTATATGGAAGGACAACAAATTATTTAGTAATAAATAATAAATAATTAGATAAATAGTACTTTTTCTCTTTATCACCAATTAATTTATAAATAAAATAATAATCCCAAATTTTAAATTAAGTTTGATTGGTTAAGATGGCGGCTGTAGACTGGAAATTACATAGATGAATAAATATTCTGTGTTTATTATCCAATAACAGTTCTTGTACGGATTTGTTTTGAAACAATGACAACTGTGTTATTAAATTATTAAATCCGATTGTACTTATATTCCTGTTATTAGATAATGTACACGCCATTGCTTAACGAGGTATCAGATGCGAGTTTATAGCAATACCTTGCCTCATTGAGAGAAGAGGGAGCTGAACTCTTGTCAGGTAGGAGTGGGTCCGTATGCAATGCTCATCTCGCGGAATAATAAAATCGGCGTATCCCTACCGACAGTTAATCACTGGCATTTTCTAATGGACAAAGAGAAAAGCTGCAAAGCATATAATGTAAATGCGTTAAGATGTCAGTTTAAGAAAACAAAAAATCCAGGTATAAAAAAGATATAATTCACTCATTTTAATTAAAACGAATAAAAAAGAGGAAAAAATCCTAAAGCATTATTTCCTTAATGCCGTAAAAGTAAAACTATTCTATAACGGAATATCTAAACAGCGTAGCACGAGAATAATAAACTGTTATACAAATACATTATAGATAGACATTTAAATGAAATTTGAGAAACGCTTATTGATAATTCAGGCTTCGTAGCTGCGAAAACGAAAAAGAATAACTTTCGCAAAACCGATACTATGAGCAAAGATAAAATTTTATTAATGAATGCACATAGGAATGATATTATAAATAGTACTAACGTTTGCATTTCAAAAGAAAAATATCTTCATTTTCCAATTTTGTAAAACATTAACGAGAAGACAAATTTTGGAATATGATCGCAAAATATGGATTGGAAAAATAGAAATAGCTCCCGTTAGGTTGAATATAGATTATACTTTTGAATGACGTAGTCCACAAAAATCACGGCATTTTCCGAGGTCACATTTACAGGAAAACCACTAAAGATATAAAATATTTCTAAATTCAATTTACATGAACTCTGCTAAAAATTATTATTACTTTTAACATTATAGGGAGAGTTTAAAGAAGGAAACATAAATTTGAAATATGTTCAAAATTATTTTATTTGTCGAATCTCAATCTTATTTTAAAAATAAAACATTTTTTCAATTTATCACAAGAAAGCATAAATTATCTAATATTTCTGCAGTTGAAATTTTATTTTATTTATATATTTCTGGATACATTGATGTTTTCTATATAAGAAGTTTGAAGAAAGAGAAGTGAAAAATGTTGGCTGTAAAATTATTATGGTAAATTAGAATTTTAAATATTATCAGAGTTGAAAAATTAGTTATATATCACTATTAGTTAAATTAAATTTGTACCCATAAACAAGTTGATTTGAGGTCTTGTAGCTTCATATTTGGAACCGAGATAAAACCAGCGAATATTTGTATATGTGGTATCAGTATAGTTATAACAGTCCATTTTATTAGCTAAAACAATTTTTGTTTTAGTAAAAATGTACAGAATATGTTTTAAGCTTGGATAACAACACATTTTTGCATTTATTTTGTTGCAATTTCATATAATAGATAGGTCATATACCAAATAAAATTTAATAGTTTGGCACGAAAAGTAATTTATTTAAAATTATAAATTAAATTAAAATTCCTTACCAAAATTGAATACACCATTTCAGGCGATTTAATGAATTCGATCACAACTGCTTGCCGATTAAAAATAGTCGCCAAATCTACCAATGAAAAGTCAATGAAGGTGAAAAGCGAAACAAAAAATAACAAATTAAGATTGTTATTAAAGGTGTTCGTTTATTGCTTTGAAACAACTTTCCTCTGGCCAAACAAATTATACAGTTTAATTTAATTTTGAACAAAAGCATCTCTAGCTTTTGTTTAGGTTTCAATGTATATATGTCAAACATGTTAATAATCATAATAAAATGATAAGCTGTTAGAAGAAATCAAAGGATAACCTTGGCGTGGAAATATAACGTTTCTGTTAATATTGTTTTTCTTATCACCCGAGAAGGAAACGGAAGTCAATTTAGTGCTTAATGATTATAAATAATATTTTACTGTGTTTCTTTCACTTCTATCGATGACATAACATGTTATATTTTAGTAGAAGAAAATTCCACGTTACTAATTTACAAGTATATATATATATATATATATATATATATATATATATATATATATATATATATATATATATATATATATATATACATTTATTTATAATTCCACAATGTTGATAAAGAGTTGCGTAACTAGTATAGATTTACAGGACATTTGAAAGCCCAGTGGTAATGTTAATGCACAATAAAGTTATTTTTGTTTGATTTGGAAGCCATTTCAATAAAATGACGTTGTACAGAACTATGCCAGCAAGGAAAATTTGTCCGTGCACAGACTACCATAGACTTTCAATACCTCATGTAAAACTGCATTTAGTAACGTTTCTATTTATTAATATTTTGAACATATAGATATATACTAGTTTATTTTTAATGTGGACAATTCGTCTACACATATAACTTTTTATAAACAATCATTGATTACGCGGCTGGAAGCAACAATTCTTGAAATCACATTTGCGAGCGTGAAGTAAACTACAATCCCATTTTATTTAACAAGTTTTTGAACAACTTAGCAAAGTAATTGTCAATCACACGTGCTGACGCGTTTCGACCTTCCTTGATCATGTCAATTTGACGGAAAACTGACTGGTGAGGATCAAGCCACATTGTATATATATATATATATATATATATATATATATATATATATATATATATAGGTAGCTCTAATTAAACAATCAGTGATTGTGCGGATGGTGGTATCAATTTCTTTAAATAAGTTTACCAAGCTTGGGTAATCCTAATCAGTTTGTTAACCAGTCGTCGATTAGCAAAACTACGTGTGAATGACGAGGTACGCTATGTTGGTAACCGGCTAAATACAATTGGATTAGTGTTAAATTTTCTTTTGTTCATATCTCTAACCAAATTAGTTGCCAAGATGGAGCGAAGGTTCTAATTTTTTTATTATAAATTTATTTTTTTTAAATTCATACCGGTTAATAAATGTTTTGTGTATCTGAATTATCGTACAAGCATTGTCGTTAAATGTGATGGAATTGTGAAATACATATGTTAATTAACACAGGAACAGGAACCCGTCCTTATTTTCCAATGCTGCGTTTTGCGTACGCGGTTCTATCACACAAAGATGTGATAGAACCGCATTTCCATTGGGACGAATACAAACTCAGCCCGATCGAAGATAAAAGGGAAATGGAAATTGTGATCAATCGGATCTTTGTGAAGCAGTTGGTGCAAAGCTACAAGACGCGCACGCAAAATGCGGCATTGGAAAATATGAAGCTGGCACTCCGCAATCAAATTTAAAAAAATCCGTCCTTATTCTCAGACCATGTTGCAACATTACAATGTCCAGTTTGAAAATTTCTATAATAGAAAATCCTGATGCAAAATAAATAACATCGGAGCACAATTTGTTTGTGATTAATTTAACAGTGAGGAAACTGACTTCGTTAAATAGTGAACCTCTTGCTTATGGAAAAATGTTTTGCATTCCTGACAAAAATGATCATATGTTAACAGAAGCAGAGTTGAATCACTATTCAATCACCTATCTGATTTAAAAGCAAATAATGACGAAAGCCAACGATATTTTGAAGTAAAGCCTGACGACATTTGCCACCAATATCAAAAGTGGTCACATTTAGTGAAGTCTTCTTTGAGCAAAGCGCACGTAGCTTTGTTACGAGAAGTGCTTAAGAAGCGTAATCATATTATTCTTTCAGTGGAGAAAGAGTCTGGCTTAGTTGTCGCGGATCATGTTTACTAATTTTCTGAAGTCAGTTGTTTGATTTATGGTCAATAAAGTGAAATTGATTTTAAGCGGAATGAAACGAAGAAAATCAAGTATGTCATTTCGACGTTGTCATCAAATATTCTAAAAGACAGACGCATCACACACGCTGGATACAAAAAATGAGGCCATTTTGGAGCACAAATAGTGCGGATGTGTGCAATACCATAGACACACAAACACGGCATTCGTCTAAGAACAATTATGTCAATGACAGCAACGCCAAAGCATGAATTTTGAAAATGGCTGGCTAATCAATTAATTTTGGTGAGGAATCACCTAGCAGTGTACAGTTTAAAAGATTCCTTGGAATTTATTGCAGAATTAAAAAAAATGCGTGTTAAAAATTATTTTATGTATTCGCTTGATTTTGGGTCGTTAGTTACTAATAAACCTTTAAAGGAAACAAATGAGTTTTTATGTCAAAATGTCCGGATTATTTCCCAATTTTATACTAAGTGGAAGGCAGTTGGAGAGGCTAATATATTTATGCTGTTCAGAAATTTAATTTATTCTTAATAGTAAACTACACAGATAGAAATACGTCTAGAAATAGTTCACGCTCTGGTCCCCATCATGGCCGATATGTTGATGTGCATGTTGGAGAGAACAAATTTGATTTATTAAGTGAAGTGTAACAATACTACCGTTATTTTGATGATAAATTTATGGTCTGTGATAGCCTTGCACATGCCGGAGAAATAATGAATAAGTTCAATAAATGGCATCCAAATATTATATTTACAGTTGAAAACGAGGAGGATGATATTTTAGCTTTTAATTAGGACACTGTGTAATAGGAGATTGCGTATTCTTTTCGCCAGACGGTTTGTGGACTGAATCGGCTGCTTTGCATAAAATTTTTATCATTAAATGTTACCCACAACATTGTATATAGAATTATGAACCTAATGATAAAATAAAATCCGATTTGAAGGTATTTACTGTTGATAAGGAACATTTG
The DNA here is from genome assembly GCA_029291075.1 of Eudiplozoon nipponicum. NCBI lineage: Eukaryota > Metazoa > Platyhelminthes > Monogenea > Mazocraeidea > Diplozoidae > Eudiplozoon > Eudiplozoon nipponicum. The sequence continues at coordinate 14,400 of JAQBSW010003753.1, forward strand.
TATATTAACTTACAATATAAAGGTGAAGAGGAAATGAAAGACATAAGCGACAGATTACCTTCCATTTTGGCTTTTATCTATTTTGTTGCTGACTTAATTACGATAACATCTACCACCAACCATCCTCCACGTACTGTGAAAAATAGGATTCCACTGCAATCTGCATCTAGCGTTCTCTACAATAGGATTGGTTTCTGTGTTGACATTCATATGTAGGCAGATGCAGTAAACGATTGAATTCATGCTTGTCGGAGTGCATAAAAGACTGGTTGTTGCAGAATTTATATTAGCGCTGACCGTATCTCTATAACTAAACATTCTGTCCTGTAAAAATTGTGATATTTGGATAAAACGCTTTTTAATTGTAATAAAATCTAGGTGTGCTGATATGCTTCCATATTTGGAGACCATTACATTAAATCGACCATGCCAAAAACTGTGCAAACAAAACCAATTTGTAAATGTACTGCATTATCATGGGAATTTAAATGTTCCATGTAATTCTGAGCTTAGTTACATTCCTGTATTTCAAAAAGTTTGGCTAATACATAATATTTGTGAATTTTAACGTAAGCAATTAAATTAGAATTCATTCCTAAATTCCAAACACGATAAATTCGCCTTTTGTGCAGAATTTTTAAACATTTAGATTAATGTTTATGTACTGATGTGTTAGCTAATATGAAAGAAATCTGGGTAATATAGATGGATAGTGTATTGAACCCAGCTTCATAAAAATGATTAAGATAAATGACTGTTATCTTCCAATAAGTTATTTAAACTAGTTATATGGCACAAAAAAATTAAACAAACTTTATTTCAGTAGTTAAGTGAAAACTACAGTTTACTTTTTATCAATATAATAAAAATAATGAAAATGAAAATCTAATAAAAATATATACTGTTGTTGGTATTTCACAGTTTATTACTCCATGCAATTGAGCTGTGATACAATATGTCCTTAGTTTTAATTTTTGCCTAAATCCAGTGGCCTTGTTAACTAGAGTTTAATTCTGTGTGTGAATGGTTAATGTAAATTTAACTGCAAAAATATTACGAACATTGCATTTTTACCTCCTGCTATGCTTACTTCTACAGACTCAGTGTAAAGAACTTTTAACAGCATAGGTGAAAGCCAAGGATTTTCAGTATCTGTTAGAAATAAAGCCAATCGGCCAAATGCAAAGACCATTCATAGATATCACAAATAAATAATCATAAAATTTAGGGCCAATTGTGTATGATAATGTTTATTATTTAAATTCTACTAACAAAGTTTAATATCAACGTATATTTATAAACAGTTTAACATGTAGATATAATGTAAATTCGCTTTAAAGTAACACATAATATGCTTTAAATGAAAACAGTATTCTTTCAGTGAACTATATCAGCGATTTAGATATATATAAGGATGAACGTTCAACTAATAAATTTTTGTCGATGATTTTGTTACTAGGTTTCAAAAGAAAAAGAGACTCTAACACTCGTCAATTTTATTAATATTTAAACCACTCAGAGATAATCATTTATAATAATTAATTACGATAGTAGACTCATTGGTGGTTGATTAGAGTTTAGTACTTGATTTAAATTAGAGAAATGCATCTGAAACCAAAATGTCAAATGTCAATTTCTCCACTTTCTCCTGCTAGTAATGATTCAGGTATGTGCAGAGCACTGTATATTTAATATACAAATAAAATTTTATCATTTTAAAAGATCAAGAATTACAGAAGCATCTCACTTGAAAGTACTCACATTACCAAGATAGTCAGCAATTAGAAATCTAATGAAGACAAGGTAAACTTCTATGCGATAAAGAATCAGCAAGTGAAACGTGGTTGTGTATCTAGAACAACCGTATTTACCAAAAGACAAAATTTTAATGTAGAGAAATGCGCATGTTACGACATTCAACTCAATTAGATTCAAATACATCAGTAAAATTAACAGACAGACACGACTTATTTTTTTACATTTTTATCTAGTACATAGCAAGAAAAGACAACTGCTAATCTAACAATAAAAATCGCATTTTCATGGAGAGACAGAGAGAGCGATTTAAATCAGAGAGAAACTCAGAACACGTTAAAATAGACGCACTTGAATAATAATCCTTCATGATATTCTAATCAGCTTCAACAAAAAATAAATATTACAAGAAATATATCGTCACCAAATGATAACTAATTATTGTCACATACATGTATATTCATCAAAATCTGAAATGAAAATAGCCCACTTTAATTGCGCATAATGATATACAAGAAGACGCACTAATTTTTTATTGAATTACAAGTTTCAATTAGCTTCCTAAACCATCTTCAGAACAGATCCAAAATTGGTCCACTGGTGACAAATAGCTTGTCAATAATGTTACTATAGTGAAACAGTATATGCAATACCATGAAAACCATGCTAATCGAAGAAATTTGTCCAATAAAAATATTCTACTTCTTACGTAAACGAGGTTTCCGCAATTAGAAATTGTCGAAGTAATATCAATAGCCAAATGGATATTAGTTATTTGTAATGCTCCAGAATAGCAATATAATATATTACTGAGGCTATTATTTGTGACATTTTATCTTCACTACAAAATAAACAAACTGTGTTTTGTTTAAAATTACATAAAGTAAAAAAATCGCAACTAATAATATTAGTGTTCTATTATTATTAGATAAAACGCCAGATTTATAAATCTATTATTAATCAATAAATAGAAGGTAAAAGAAGCTGGATTTGTTTTTAAAACAATATAATAATCAATTAAAGTATCAAAATTTTATTAATTAGTCGAGAATGTGAAGAACAATAGACTGGGCGGCTTCTATTTATTTTCATCGTTTGCTAGTTTTCTGTTGCACTATGACCAGTATTTCTCTTAAAATAATTTGTTCGCGTTGCTGTCTGACGTAAATTTACTTGAGTCCTCGTCATTTTAAGCCGGTTTTCTTCAATTTCATCTACCACTTCAATTTCCAAAACAGATCAATTATAATAATTATAAATTTAAATATTGTTATTGTCAACAGGAAATATTTCATTTGTAGGCAGATTATAATTTTCAACTTCTCAAATCCAGTAAAATTCCATATTTTAGTGTCTGTGTTCCTGTCTATGTTTAGTTGCACATATTTTGCCTGAGTGATATTGTGTTCTGAAGTTACTAGTAAAACAAATCCTCACTGAGAAGCTACCTTTTGATTATTTTTTCCCTATCATTTGCATTTTATTAAAATCATTATAAATATCGAAACAAATGAGATTAATAATATGTAACAAGTATTCATTTTACTTCTCCGGTATATTTTTGCTCAACCAATTTATTATGTATCAGTCAGAAATGTCAAAAATCGAAGATTAATAACTAAGCACAATATTGCATGGGGCTCTCCATTTCCCATTGTAATGCTAGTACACAACGAAATTTTTTTACTTGCAAAGCTATTGTAAACACAGATTTATTGAAATCGCTTCAAAATAGGAACGCATACTAACAATAGTTTATATCAAGTTTGCAAGTTTGAAATAGACACCAATCCCGTTATATTTAACCAGTCGTCGAAAAACATAGCAAAAATACCATCATTCATACGTATTATGTTGTTTGACGACACGTTAAATAAAATGGGATTCGTGTTTATTTCAAGTTCGAAAACGTGATTCAAATAATTGTTACCACCACCTGCGCAATCAATGATTGTTTAATCATACTAATAAACCTAGCTTTCATTATAATTGATAAGCGCTTTATTAGCATGAAGCAGCTTTCATAGGTCAAAACATATTTAGTAATGGACGTACGTACAACAAAAATCTAATTTTGTGCAAATCTAGTTAGTATGTGTTCGGAGAAGCGTGAATTCAATCTACTTCTGTGTTTACCTAAATATGTTTTCCCACAAAAACTATTATAATTATAGGTTACATTAGATGGAGATTGCAGTGGAAGTTTTTCCTTCACACTGGGTAGAGGAATTTTTATGGTAGATTTAAAAATAACATAGTCAGCTACAAAATATGTAAAAAGCGAAAGTGGCATGCCATCTATCTAATATGCGCTTCATTGCCTCATCCCATTTATATTGTAAGTGAATACACACCGGTTTCTTATCAACAGTACAAACATTCACAGTGAATTTTATTACAGAATTATGTTTGTAAGTACAAAATAATAATAAGAGTGTTATGCGCAAAATCCAATTAAGTCTGCAAACAGTCTGGCGAACAAATGAACAATGTCCTATTACATAGTTTCTTAACTAAACCTTATGTTTACTTCAATAGGCAGTAGCTATTAAAAGGAAAATATTTCACTCGCTTTGCCTTTTTTATGGAACCATCAGTTCTACATTTGAGCTAAACATTATGAAAAGCTAGAGTATCATCTTTCTCGTTCTCAATTGTTAGTCTAACATTTGGATACCATTCATTTAATCTGTTAAACAATCGATCAACATGCACACGGCTACCACAGACATAAAATGTATCACCAACTTAGTTTTATCTTAATTAATAAATAAAAGTCGTTTCATTCCAACAGGAACATAAAAATATCGATCATGATAAGAGCAAGAGTCGAACTAGTTCTTAGACCATTTTTACATCTGAATAGTTGACCATTGAAAAGGAAGTGATTATCGGAAGAAATGAAGTACAATATTCATTCCGATTGCGTTTCACTCAGTTTAAAAATTGGAAAATTATCCCCGACATAGTTATTTGCATACAAAATATTTTCCTTTAAAGAATTATTAGTAAATAGCGGCCCAACATCAATCGAAAACATCCAATTAATTTTTACATTCATTTTTTTTAATTTTCAACAAATTATATGTAATATTTTAAATAGGTGATTTCTCACCGGTTTTAATAGTTTAGCAAACCAGTTTGGAAATTCATGAGTTGGCGCATTTGCAAATTAAACAATACCGGTTTGTGCATCTTTGGCATAGCATACAGTTGTGATGTTTGTGTTCAAACTAGTCTCAGTTGTTTGTGTATGAAATCTGTGAACCCTCTGTCTCTAAAAAATAGGAGAACTCAGTGAAAATGTCCTTAATTTTATTCTATACATCGCGCTTAGAATAAATATTAAATCACGGATCACAAATCTAGCAATTTCCTTTCGAAACTTAATTATCACAATTCATGGCTACCAAGCCAGATCCACTGGAGAAAAAATAATACGCTCAAGGGCTTTGGCCACTTCTCATAAAATAGCTATGTTTATTCATTTTCTGTGGATAGTTACGTTTCTTATTTTTTTAACATTTCGGAATTATATATTTTGTGTGATTTTATGTGGACTAGGTGTCCATTTAAACAATCATTTTATGTCCTGTTATCCTTTTTTGCATTGTTGATAAGCAGTAATTTAATGCAAATGCTGATATTGGTAAAGTATTTTTTGGTTAATAAGAATAAAAAAGAAGTTAGTGATGATACTCGATCCTGAAATTTGAAAATTTAAAGATAGTCAAAACATTAGAGCTTAAAAATAGAACTTCTTTTTGATAGCAAACGTTACATTAAATTTATATTTTTCGCAAAAAAATAGTATAGATAGGTTGGTTCCATCCACTCCATGTACTATTTAAAGAGTATGTTTTGTTTTAAATGATGAATCTGAGGTGATTAATTCTAGGCAAAGAAGCTTCTACAAGACAACTTCTTTTGAATGTTAATAAAACGATTGCTCATATGCCAATTGCATTTCATCTTTCATAGAAAACTAATTTTGGGTCAAATGTGAGATTGAGCAAATTTTTTGGCTTTCAATGACGGTAGCTTTTATGCTGAAGAGATAAATTATGCTTCTATAACCTATTTTTAGTAATATATCTTGTTAATTGTTAATATAAAAACCAAAACTTATCTTCTGTTCGACAGCCTTCGAATTACTTTCTATCCTACTTTATGTTCAGAATCTCTGGCAAAATTTTATTTTGAACTCCATTAATTTTCTGAATAGAAGGATTTCTTTGAAAATTTGTCATCCTTCGGGATCAATTGTTCAATATTTGATTTTTAAATAGCCATATGGTTCATTTAACTACATTACTTAACAGATTCACGTGGTATGATTGGCACGTAAATTTTCTATTTTTATAGTGCCCTTTCCATGTGCAAGCATAAAAAGAAATTTTATCAGATAAAAGAAATGCTTCTCTCTCATTTTCTTCTCAATTATCTACAAATGAACATCTTTTTATATATAAATTGAAAAGTAAAACAAGATATAAATATGTAAACATAGAGAGAGTGTGAAAAAAGGAAACCAATCAATTGCGTGGTCACCTCCAGTTCAAGATCAATGTATGAATATGTTTCTTCCGCTTTCATAAATCCGGCCGCAATTTGTTTATCCATAAGGCTTCGTATGTGGCTAGCTCCCGTTTTTTATTGCATTTAGGGAACTAGCCACATAGGAAACATTATGGATAAACAATGCAACAATTATACAACAGATAGTATGTTCAGGCATTGAGCTTGAACTGGAGGTGACGTACGCAATTGATTGATTTCCTTGTTTCACTCTCTTTCCTTGTTTACATATTTCTATCTCGTTTTGCCTTCCAATTTATATATATATAAAGAGATGTTCATTTGTACATGCTTGAGAAGAAAATTAGAAAGAAGTGTTTCTTGTATCTGATAAGATTTATTTTTATTTTTGCACATGGAAAGGGCACTATGAATTTTATTAAGGCTCGCATTTCAAAAGAATTTCTATTTTATTGTGAACGCCGACGGTGTTTTTAGAACTCCGGCTTAGAATTTAAATTTAGCTAAAAAAATCTTTAAGGTTTTACATCTGAGTTTTACCATCCACTGCACGTTTCCAGTAGGTTTTACTCTGATTTGATTATCTATTAGATTGAAATAAAATAAGAACATTATCTAATTAAAGTAGCAGAAATAGAGTGTAAGGCTGTCGCAATTTTACATCCTATAAATTGTTTATTTGTATTACTAGTTTCCAAATAAGTTTTTTCTTGATTATTCATGTAAACAACGCTTATGAAATTTATTAAAGCAATCCATTTAGACTCTGTTTAATTTGCCTAAATATTACTCATTAAAGAACAATTTCGTATTTCTTGTAGATAAAATTCTGAGATATTTGAGATAATATCTAGAATTTTGCATTAACGCTTGCATCGAGAGCACTTATAGCATTTTTTTCTAAAAGAATATTACTAAATAAATAATTCATTGACTGCCCTCATTATCAGGATATTCAAATTAGTATTTATTTTTAAATTATCTGCTGTCTTAAAATTACCCATTCATTGGAAAATTGGAGGATTACAACTCTTGTAAGAAATGACAACTTAAATAAGCTTTTTCTGTGTAATGACAAACTGTATAGTGTGATACTCAGGAATGATTGCACATTCTTAGTAGCTTTGAATTTTTTGGTATCTCATATAGCATAAATTCATCTATATTTATGACTGAAAAAATTCACTATTCTTTCGATGTTATTATAAATATAATAATATCTTCTAATGTGTTATTTTAAGTCTAGCCGATTAAGCATGTAAGTAATGTATATTGCAGAAATACCTATTATAAAAGCATTTTTATATTTAATATTTAACTGTACCATTTCTAGCTATAAACCATCTACAATACAATAGCTGAATCTTGTTATAGAAAATGTAAAAGAACAATAGAGTGTGATAATTTACATTACACAACAACGAAACAGGTCCAAAAATTCCTATGCAGACGTACATAAACACGTCATCATCATCATCATCTTGTCCAGCTATACAAAAGTCAAAAGTGACTAATGTTTCACTGCCATATAACCATAAGGAGTGTAAAGAAGAATATAAATGAAAGCAGAAATAATATTTTAGACAAATTATTCGTGAGATTTACGAGAGAGACAGGCAGAGAGAAGGAATACATAGTTACTATGAGTAAGTTTCATTAGGATAACTCACAGAAATGAGACAACTAAATCTCTCCACAAAACCATTATGGCCATGTTAGCATTCGGGCAAGGCAACATCAGCAATACAGCTTCCTTGCGGATTTCACTGTATCACGTCATAAACAAACCAAACCTTGCAGCTAACTTTGCCCTACTAAGAAAAGAAAGTTACGCAGATGATTCTACTAAACATCTGCAACTAGATCGCCACTGAGCTCGATTCGATGCCATATCACTAAGGGTTTCTAACCAAGAAATATAGTACGCACGAGGACCCCATCCTGGCAGACGAGTGGGTCCTATATTACCCAATTTGGATGTTAGTGATTTCAATTGTTTCTGTCATGTCAAATTTTGCCCACCTTTTTTTCTTACGTCAATCTGGTGCTGGACGAGAGAACAGAGCTCTATTGGGCAATCGAAATGAGGGCATACGCAAAACTTGACCGAGCCAACGAAGTTGATGGAACCTTATTTGTTTTTATAACAAGAAGCATTTATTGACAGATCCAAAAATAAGTCTACGGATGTTAACGTTAGTTATTCGTTGTTCGTAACCAACATGTGCTAAACTTCTCAAACAACGATGATCGAATGCCTGTAAGCGTCTCAAATTATCAACTCTAAGAGGCCAAGTTTCTCTAGCGTATAGTAAGACTCATATACACAAACACACAAGTACACACAAAATAAATGCATTAAAATTTATGTTATACAAAAGTTTGTTACGTCAACTAAAGAATCAATGATTGCGCGGATGGTGGTAACAATTCTGACTAGCGAGAATCAAACCGCATTGCATCTATATGGAAAGCAAAATTAGATATTTGACGCTAACATCTAGTCATCTCGCTTACAATGTACTCGACTTTAACTTTTGGCTGTACAATTTCTCTACAGTCACGAACATTATCTTTTTTCAGCTTTCGCTACATATATAAGTAATAAAATTAAACTATCAATGATTGCGCGGGTGGTAATAACAATTCTTTTAATCAAATTTGCGAGCTTGAAGTAAGCGCAATCCCAAATATAATTAACAGTCGTCTAACAACACTTATGAAACCTACTGTGTCTAAGCCTATATCCAATTTTCCTTTTATATATATATATATATATATATATATATATATATCGATGGACAGTTTCTTCGTACTCGGATGATGATCGTGGAATGTCGAAATTCGCCAGTACGTGCGATTGGCATTAGTTTTTTCTATTATGTTCGAAGAATGTTTAAATACAATAGGATTGGTGTTTTCTTGAAGCTCTCAAACTTGATATAAAGGAAAATCTTGAACTCTCGCTGTTCCTTGTCATCTGTAAATATAGATAGCAGGCGTTAATCCAATGGTATGGAATGTGATGTAGTTAATTATATGTGGAGTTATTGACCTTCATGTTAACTGTGCTTAGTCCAAAATATTTTTCGACCTACATTTTATTTATTCTGCTAGTCTTACTTTAATAGTGCATTGAACAGTATTTTCATGTGTATGCAGAAAGAATATTTTATTGTACATTCTCAGAGAATTGATCCTTTACGTTTCCGTTCAGTAGGCGCTTTGTTGAAAAGAAAAGATTATTAATACCTTATTCACAAGAATTTTAATTCCTCTAGTAAATATATTAAATATGACGCCCGTATAAGTGGTAAATTCAAATTTTAGTTCCTTTTTTGTTCTGTGACCAAACGGTAGATTAAAGTGTATAGAATTCCGAAAGAAGATATGAATTTGACGGTGCATCATTTACTGCGGCGCGTTTTCAATACCGTAATAAAAATGAGATTGAGAAAATTACTAAACATAAAACTAATTCTCTTCAAAATAATATTATTGCCAAAGGCTGGCAGTGATTAAAATATGTTCATAAAATAGTATCCTGATGGATTCATTAAAAAATAGGAAATATAAGCCGTACCAATGTGTACTACATATGTGAATTTATCAATGACGGGTGCACACTATCCATTTAAATTACTGTAAGACGAAAAATATGAGCGCTACTCTCATTCCTGGCACAAAATACTGTTTGTAGGTTAAGAAAACATCTGCTGAGCGTAATTGTACAATATCAACCTCCTGCAGCCGAACCATGCATTTTTTTTATTTTTAAAATTCTAGTGGCTGCTAAAAACGCTATGCATATAGAACTAACTAATCTCAGCACAGACAGCAATACAGCAGCTTACGGTAATTAATGTTCCAATAGAATTTAATCTTGATAAATGAAAGGAAGCAAACCAATAAAGATATTCGAACAAGGTAATAATCGTGGAATAACTAATAATTCAAAGCATAAAAATATTAAAGGAGAGTGATCTAGTTCAAATTGAGATATTTACCTACGCAACACAAAGAATTGGGGTAACATAGGCCTCCACCTAAAACTATTATGGACAAGACAGAATTAAGGAAAAGCGAAATCGGCAATACAATTTACTCTTGGTTTTTACTAAATAGCCTCACAAACGCGATTAAATCTCGCAATTAACTCTGGTCAATTTCGAAAAGGAAGTTAAAAAGAAATATATTTCACTATAAATCCGCGAGTAGTTTGCCACCGAGCTCGATTTGATTTCATATCTCGCAAGTTATTATACTACGAAATACTATGGGAATGCGGGCCTCATCCTGGTAGATGCACGGGTCTTATACTACCTATCTACATTGAAGATGACTGTCATCTCAAAATAAATCCAACTTGTTTCTTACACAAATCTAGTGTAAGACTGAATTGAAGACATACATAAAACGTGATCGAGCTGACGCAGTTGATAAATCCTTGTTCATTTCCGTAACTTGGAGAACATTTTGACCGATTAAAAATAATTTCTACGGATGCCAGCATTGTTTATTCTCTATTGGTAACATATATGAACTATACATTTCAAACAATGATGGTCGAATATCTGTTGGAGTCTAATAACCTTGACTCTAAAGGACCAACTTCCACTAGCATATGACAAAACTACAAGTACAGATGGACTGCGTGCAGGACCTTTAAAACAAAGTACAATATTCGCGTTTCTCCATAAATGACAAGCTAATCTATCTTTCGCGTTTCTCATGTTGAACTCTGCGCTCTTATTGTCTGAGTTAATAGTACAACTACAAAGATATGCAAACCTGCCAACTGCGTCAAAATCTTTACCTTGCTGCCGCAGACTTGAAATGAATGATAGGTGTTTCTATAGAAATATCTTACATTTACAGGATGCGAATTTCTTACCAAGAGGCAGATCAATGATTGATAAATTCATCAAGATTGCCTAGGCAGAATGTCGTTTGTCAAATGATAATAAAATATTGTGTACATAATCAAGATCAACCATTCTACAGTTAAGAAAAAATTATACTCCTGCCTACTTAAGGTATTGAAAATATAGTTCATAATGGCACATATTACTAAATTTAAAAAAAATAGATAAAAAGGTAACCCTTGACGAACACCTCTGCTAGTAGTCAAGTTGTTCAAGAATTTACTTCAGAGTCTAACGATAGCAGAAATGTTTGTGAAAAGAGCACTAGAATATTTTCAAATTTAGTGGAAATACTACTTTTTGGTAGAATAATGAATAGGAATTTGCGACCCATTGAGACAAGTACACACTCGAATTCTAGGAGGACATCTATTTTGGAACGGTAATATAAATGTCGTTTAAGTACTTGCCTTAAGATAAAAATAATCTCTAGACAATCTCTTCCGTGCTGGAATCCGTCTTGATTTTCTCTAGTGTGTTATTCACTTGAAGTGCTGATACGGCGTGAGTTAACCTTAGCTAATAACCCAGATACAACTGTAATCGAACTCATACCACGATGGTTTCCCACTAATTATGATTTTCTTTTTTGAGTATAGGTATGATGGGTGACCCGTTCTACGCAAACGGCACGGTCTCTTTATTCAATATAATGCGAAAAATGTCAGTTGACACCCGACAAGTAATGTCGCCACCATCCTTAAATAAGGATGGAAGCGAAATTTAAGAGATAAGCTTGTGGTCAGTATTTCTAACCCCGAATGTTTTTTCGAGATTACTGGTCTAAGTGGTTCATACAGGCATACATCCGGATATCGGAACTGATGCGGATGCCCCAGATAATTTATCTTTAAATTATTCAGTCAGCCTAATTTATCGGTTATTAGATTGTTTTTATAACACTTTATTGTTTTGTAACGTTGAATTTTCTCGGATATGTTGCAAGAATAAGTTGAAATAAACATCGGATATTAACAGATACAAACGCTTCTTCCGTCGCTTCAGACCTTCCGGCCTAAAAAATTCAATAACAACTTTTATATTGTGCTTAGGTTGGCTCCTAATAACACTGCAAAAGCTACTATAAGCCGAGCTAGCAGAAATTTGGTTCCTAGTTCCACGAATCTCCACAAACATTTAAGAAGCTCAATGACTAACTGTACAGAGCTAACAACTTTACATAAAAATTTACCTACATTTTGTATAGAGGAATTTATATTTTCACCATTAAAACCAATTAATCTCGGTTTTGGAAAATCTTTATATTTTTGTTTAAAACTACTTTATGCTTATTGGGATTTAGCTTTTTGGAAACCGTGAATGCTAATCTACAACGAATAATTACGTGATCCGAGTCGATGTACGTATTTGAAAATGAGCAAAAGTCCTGGATTTAACAACCATATATATCTAATTGCCACATGATCTATTAAATTCTATAGTTATCTAGAGGCTGAAGGACTTCATGTGGCGCAACGTCTTACATTACATTTTAATGTTTGTACCACTCAAGTCTAGGCTATGCTCCGTGACGCTATCTAGTTATCATTCGCAATTATCGTTATGCATTGAACTTAACTCAACTATTTTTAGCTTTATGTAACTCGACATTGGGCTCAGGTATATGCTCAGAATTCGCCATATACTTAGCATCTACTTGAGCGTTATCTTTAGATAAAGAAAAAGTGTAATGTGATTGAAAAGAGACAAATTGGTAGTGTATGCGCCTGCAGTAGCCTGATATTATTTACATAGTCTGCACGACTCAACACGTAAAGCGACATTCTTTATCGTGCCTGATTGCCGCTTCAGTATACACTCATTATAGTTTTTATTTTTTATGGTTATATATGGGCTGTATAATAACACTATGTCATACAATCCTGGTGGGGATTTTTTGTATTCAGAGTTTTCCTTCTCTTATATAGTCTGCCAAAGAAGACTGTCTAACATTATTTGCCTAGGTGTCTGTGGCCCACGTTTACTTCAACAGCTAAAAGACGCCTTTTCTGACACCCACGCTTTACGTCTTCTCATAAGTGCCAATTTTACTCGAAATGGTACTGCCCGGTCAAACTTAAATCAAGAATTCATATAAAACGGGCTGATGGCTGTAGCCCATTAGGCCACATTTGACTTATGCTACCATTACTCGGTTCACTGAGTAGTGTCCGCCGAGTGCATTTGAAAATGAACTCAGCTGGCTAAGTGTACAACGCTTTTTCAATAATCGAATACGTATTTGACAATAACTACTTTCGAAATAATGTAGATTTCCGGATTTTTTAAAGCAAGAAATGGCACGAATCTGAGCATTAAAGTGGCTGCAATTTGCAATTTCCTGTCATTAATTTAAAAAAATTAGGAAACTGTCGACAACGATGTGTATGAATCTCTGTATGCGTTTATATAATTGCTTTGAAATTTATAATGTATACAGAAAACCAACATCATTCCGCATTGCTGTTCGAAATTTTCTACACAAAGAACTCTATATTCCAGTCAAGATGAGATCTCGTCGAATAAAATATGATTTGTTATTGTTAATAATTAAAATTCTTTTATAACAGAGTAATGCACTAGTGTAGTAAGCCTTTCTCAATTTACGTTAAGAATCTGCTTATTTTTTTTAAATGCCGCGTTTTGCGTACGCGGGTAATAGCTTTGCACGGACAGTTTCACAAAGATCCGATTGATCACAATTTCCAATTTTGTTTTGTGATCAATCGGATCTTTGTGAAACTGTCCGTGCAAAGCTACTACCCGCGTACGCAAAACGCGGCATCAATCTCTGAATCTGGCACTCCGACAAATCAATTAAAAAATCTGCTTATTTTATTTCCAAATTTAATTTGGGCTTCCTCATATTCTCTTAATGAAAAAATCAGTGTTTTTAATGATAACTTATTACTGTGTTTATTTTGCAGGGCAGATAATTGCATAAATTAAAATTATTCCAGCTTATTTATTTTCCACAATTAAATTAGTTTTTTGTCTTGGCTATCCTTGCCATATTTTTCTAAAATGCTCATTATCCATTTTTCATCTTCTTTCAATTGAAAGCATCAGTAGTTGGCCATAATCCTGACTGTGTAAGTGGCGCTAGAAAATCAAACAGCTGTGCACGTGGTATAAGTTTATTTCATCGAAAATTTGAAAAGTGATTAGGAAAATTTGATGCCTGCTTCTGTAACTTTTTATGCATAAAAATATTAAAAATTTCAGCAAGTTTTTCGAGTTAAAATGTTATCTTAAGATCTGAAATATAATTTGTTAAAGTTAATTATGCTATATTGCGTCTTGAGTTTTTAAAGCTTAAATACAATATAAAATTATATTTTTGCAAAGAGGGAAGCTTACAATAATTCTCATGTACTATCTACAGTTCTGACTCAATGCACATAAGTGCTGTTCAAGATTGCATAAAAACGCATTTTTGAGCGTTGAACATGAATTAATAACTGCATGATGTGGAACGCGTCACAGTGGCTCAGTGGTTAAAGTAGCAAATATCGAAGTAGACGTGCCCAGGTTGAGTCCTGTCCGCGGCAAGTTTTAGACAATACGTGAAGAGTTCCTAATAAGGACGAAACCAGTCTACTGAATAAATTGCCTTTTTTAAACTAAACAATGCTTATTATATACAAAACTATTTATCTTATTTAATGGAACTGGCTTTTAGATCAAGATTGCAACCTTGATTTAAATAATATTATTCGATTCTCTGTTTTGCCTTCTCTCTCTTCCAATTCTGTTCTTTTTATATTTCAAAATATGCAAATGTTAGTTGTAAATATTTTAGGATAAAATTAAAAATAAATTTTACTGAATCTAACTAACTTTCTTATCGTCTTTACCCATAAATCAAGCACAAATACTTTTATATATTCTCGCATTCCAAAAGTAGTTAAATTAAATAATTAAATCATCTGCACATGAAAATTACTTATTATTATATTGTTTGGTACTGCTGTTAATTGCATCTTAATGCTTAAAAAGGTGATATACCATAAAGTTTTTTTAAAGTAATACGATAACTCACTCAAACTGGACAAATTATCAGAAAATGCTTCATACAAACTGAACTATATGTCACTTAGTCTATTTACTTCACCTTATTAGAATATTTCTTGTAAGAAATATTTAAATCTATAATCATAGGACAGAAAACGATATTTTTAGTTTTAGATTAAATCACACAATTACCTGTTGGTGGTTCCAAAATATTTGCTCTAAGAAGACGAGCACCGCTTAGATTACAAGTATAGTTAATGGCAGAATAGAGTGTGTTCTTCTCTGTGTGATCCGTCTCGTTCTCAACTAAGTGAAGCTTGCGCGCGCTCACAACATCTTTGGAAAACAAAAACAAATATATTTCACGCGTCTATTATTTGCGTGACCAAAAGCTGACCCATAAGACGTCAGGAAACGTAGCAAGATTTAAAAAAACATGCATGATGCTTCTACATTCGTTATTTTCAATCAACATAAAACAAGGTTATTTTTACATAGAATAATACATTAAAGAAGAGTAACGGGCTACATAACTGTCAATAGACAAAATTCAGATTTAACTGTAATTCGTCAGTGGACCCTTACCGCATCTACTTTGTGGCAGATTTTGGCTTATTAAACTATAAATTGTCTCAATACGTTTAATAAAGCCGGCAATTTAGGAGATAGGCATAATTGTCCAGAACACAAAAGCTAAATTAAGAAAACCATTGCAAAATAAATTTCCTATATACTCTATATAACAGGTATATATTTAATCTAAACAATACATACCTTACTTGAAACCAAGTGGTCAGTTCTGACATATTTATTTTTTCTGAGCAGTGGTTCTATTTACCGTTACCTTAGCATGATTAAAACCGCAATGAAATTGGCCTGCAGCACTCTATTTACAAAAATGCATAAATCTGTGATTTCCAATTCCACTGACCAGTTTTCCCATTAACGACAAATTTTGAAAAGTGCATATATCTTATTTATTAACTGGAGCAAAATTTGGTCTTAAATAACAGCAACGTAACCTATCCCGTAAAAAATTCTATAAAATATTTCTCTTAGAAAGGGAAGGGTACCTATCTATTTAAGATGTATTAACATAAATAGCTTTAACTTTAAATATTTAAATAACTAATTGCGGTCAAGATTGCGATATTCATACAAAGTTATCATTTAATTGACATTATACGGATATTGCGCTTCTGAAGGTTGGATCGTAAGAATCATTCCTCTATAGGAGACGGAAATTTTTCCTATCTCACACCTTTACTTGAATATCGATTAATTAGTAACGAGCAATCGTTGGTTATAATAATCACAATTTCTAGCTACTGCATATTGTACTTGGAATTTTACATTCCATTTCATCAAAATTCAGTAATACAATTGTTTAAAATATATAGAAATAATTATTAATAATTATAGTTTCATAAATTTCTAGTCACCTCTTGGCAAACCGTCACTTTTGTCTAAAAAATTAAAATGTTAGGAATATTTTGCACATACCTGCAATAACAATATTCAAACTTTAAACAAAACAAAGGTTAACGTAACAACTCTTTACCATACCTATCATTGTACACTGCACTGAACTAGTAAACGAGAACCTAAGAGAGTTTGCTGCATAGATTATATTGAATGAAGTCTCCATGTGATCAAACAGAGCAGCAGTAGCCGAAAGCGCATAAAATCTAAAGAAAAGAAATATGGTAATAAATTAACTTTACTATCGTAAATGGAAAGAGAAAAAACCTGCGCAAACCAGTTTACTGGAATAGAGTAGGCGAAAATTACTTAAACGGCATTATCCAATTGCTAACCACTAATATACTGGATTAAAGCTACAAATTGTAATATAGATTTAAATTATGCTTATCTATTAGAATAAACTAGAAATTTTCAGAGAAGTGTATATATAGCATTATTTGTTTTTCTTACTTATAGGATTTTTATAGACCGGGTCCATGACAGTTAAAAGTGATTAATTGAACTTGCTTTTCAACGGGGATTAAATAACAAACCTGAACAATTTACAAATTCCTTTCTAAAAGACGCTATGCTACAAATAGCTAATGCTTCTTTTATATAATTAATGCACATTTCCAACAACCGCGTTTTTCGTTATTAACTGTAATGACAGTACCTTTTCTCAAGAGTTCACCGTAGTAAGCATGTAAGTCTTGCGCCGATATGGAAAATAGCAATAATAGACAAATAATTGGATATATTCGTGGCACCAAAATTATGCGAATTGACTTCTTAATAAGCATCATTAACTGAGCATAGGAAGGATAGTTACAATGTTACTAAGGAATTGCTCCTATTCTGTTAATTATAGCGATCATAATTGTTCATTCTCTGACTTAGTGTGCTAATTCATTCCATTTTCATTCTGATTTGCATAACTTACGTTTAATTTGTCCAAAACAGACCGATCCAAAGAAAATTTGAGGTTCCATACGACAATATTTATTATATTTCATTGCAATGTTTTGTTAAAAAATTTTTACTTCATTAACATACTTACCTTTCTTTTATAGCAAATATAGAAGGTTTATAGATCTGATGACACAGTCTCTGAAGCTTCAAAAACCCTTAAATACGAATTCAAAGCAACAGTTTTAATAAATATATGGACGAACATTAAAGTATCATTAATATCAGAAGGGCTAGGTAAAAGTTAATCAACTGTAAAATGTAACTCGGTGACTCTACTAATTATTCGAAACCCTTTATGGTAGAAAATAATAACAAAATTTATTTGTTAAAGACAAATAAAACATGGATACTAACAAACAATATATAGGAAACATTGTATTGCCATCGATATTACTGTGATAGATGGAAGGCTTAAATGTTGAAAAAATTTCTTTTAAATTTACATAAGCATTAACACTTTTAGTAATGAAATAAAAATATACATGCAAAATATTAATTTATTAGGTCTCGTTCTCTAAATTAATTCTGAAAGACAACTCTTCAACGGTACAGAGGTTATATAAGTTATATATATATATATATATATATATATATATATATATATATATATATATATATATATACATATATATATATATGTGTGTGTGTGTGTGTGTGTGTGTAATCGGAAAAACCAAGCTACTGGAACAAGACAACAAGTCGTAATTCATTAATTAGACTGGTTTCGTCCATATCTATCACTCATCAGTAGTACATCGAATCGCCACGTACGTGGTTTGAACCAGGACTATCTGTTTAGAGTTATGCAAATCGTGCCCTACTCCACCGCAGCTTCGCATTGTATAATATTTTCAGATCTATACCAACTAAAATTCTCCAGTCAGTCTTTGCATTATGTGGAACCTGTGGTACCGTTGTCGACCGAAGCCCGTGAACTGGCTATCCAAAAACGGTAAATATAAGACAGTTGAGACTAGAAGGGATAAACGAAACGCGCAATATTTAACTAAAAAGAGAGATCTTATGTAAATATCAAAATGCGCTTCTTACTGGCGACTCATCAGTGGAGCTTGTATTACATTCCTTAACCACTTGAGGCCATCCAAGTGAATGTGGAACACAGGACCGAAATCCCACGAACAAAATGCATGTTGAGCGTATAGTCATGTTAATTCACAGGCGCCGCACTTCAACGTTCAATGTTGTTATATATGAAATAGTCTGTGTGAGGCAGACAGCCACGTAACTGATCAACATATTAACAAAAATAATGGTGGTCTTTTGTCGTTAGCTTGTCAGCCATATCGTCCATAGCACAATTATGCTAAAGTTTGCTCGTAAATTAAATGTTGCACAATTTCATGACGATGACTCAGTTAATCCCATACACCTGGCCTTGACTGATAAATAGTTATCACATTTCGCGGTAAGTATGACATCATTCAATTCAATATATTGCTAAAGTTAAATACTGTTTGTTGCGAAGATTTAAGAAATGCAAGTATATATTAGAAAATGCGAAACTAGTATGATTAACGGAGTTCATAAATTAAACGTTGTAATTCACCTAGAATGAATTGTATGGCAAATTGATATCCATCGTATTAGTAATACAAAATGATTCGAAACCATAACAAAAGAATGCAACTTTCGGTACAATTATGTTATAGCAATTACTACCCACAGTAAATGTATATACAGGATCTTTACAGACTCGTATCATATATTATATAGTGTGAGTTAGCGTTGAAGTCGCATTGTCGTAGACTTTATATGATGTTAGCTTCACTATTGCAGGCTTACACATCTCGTCTAGGAGTTTGTACCGTCCTATTATCTCCACATCTTCGACCAAATATATAGTGGTTAAAGGGCGTAATACCGGACTCCTGTACTGATGAGTCGCCAGTAAGCACGAAACGAATGCGCATGAGATTATACTTTCCGTTCATGCTGCCTTTGGTTTAATCCTTCTAATACAACTGAACTAATTTGTTACTAGGTTCGCAACACCTATCAATACACTTACATAAAGTTAGTTCTTCGCAACGAACAGTATTTAACGAAATATAAGACATGGTCAATATCACTGAAGGTTACTCCATAATATAAGAATAATGATTCGAAGAATATTAATGATTTGGCAAACTAAAATTGCAAGTTATAATTTTGATTATTAAAAAGCGGGGTCAGCCTTTTACCCGTAATGAACTAAACACTTATATTGCAGCTAATTGTGCAAATTCCGTATTTCAAGAAAGAATTAGGTTCTTCAAATCGTGTTTGCGATCAAAGTTTGTGCTAAAACGATTCCTCTAGCAGTGTAGGAGAAATAACCAGAAACTGACGAAAAAACTTATAAGCTCCTTATTGCTTAATGCCATCGAAGACAACCAATCAAAACTGCAAGATGCTGAGAGAATTATTCAATCATTGGGTTGCCAACTTGCAAGACTTAATGACAGTGAATACGCTGCTTTTACAACGAAGATAGAAACGTTGATGAAAATAACAGCTGACAAAGACACTAAGGACCTCACAAGGGTGTTAGACAAATTTCCTACAAAATCAAAATTTCCTACAAATCCTTACGCATTTATTCACAATTAACTCAAAACATCAGAATGAATTACTCTCCTTAAGAGCAAAATTCTACATAATTAAGAGAAACCTAAGCGAAAGTGACATCATTACATCCATGCTGGAACGGAAAATTTCGACAAAGACTTAGCGAAAGAAACCGCTCCACAGGCATTAAATTCACAGGGACTGAAAACTGAGATATCTAGCGCAGTAAAACAATACAAACAGGAATTCAAAGGCAACCGTATCATCACAAAGAATCACAGAAGAACTATGAACATTACAATCAGACAAATCTATACGACCGTCACACACGACAAAGGATCAGGAGTTGTTATAATCAAAGCCGACGCTTATAATAGGTCCATGAACAAAATTATGAATGATCAAACAAAATTCAAACCCGATATCAAACAGAAAGATGATTCAACAAATATCGAAGCACGAATAAATGCAATTCTGAAAACGAGGGAAAACACGGTCTATCATCGATGGCTGATTCCTATATTAAATCAGAACTCATAGAGGACACCCAAAATGCAAAACACGTCGGACTAAACACTGCAAGATTGTACAGCAAACCAAAAAAACATAAAGCCTTGACAGCCTCAGTAGCTCCTTCGATGCGGCTCATTATATCAATGATCAATGCACCGCAGCAAAACCTAACTAAGTTTCAATGCAAAATTCTTCAACCATTATAAAATATCATAAACGCAATCAAGGACTCTTTCGATCTAGCAGATGAATTGAGTGGGAAAACATTCCACAGAATAAAATGGCCTCGCTTGTCTTCTCACTTTTAATTACGAACATTAAACTGGATAAGACAACGATGATTTTGTATGACCAGATTAAGAATGAGTTTTATGATTTTCTTATAGACACAAATGATATAAAAGGCCTCCTATTAGCATTTAAAAAACGTACAATTTACCTTTAAAGTGAAATACTACCGTCAGATCAATGGTTTAACTATAGGAAACTGCATTGCACCTCCCCGGTAGATGTGTACATGAATCATCTTGAACAAACGAGCCTAAAATGTATAATAGACCAGTGTGCACTCTACAAAATATATGTAGACGATATATATTTGCTCATCCCTGAAGCAGCATACCCATCCAAAATCCTCAAGCAAGCCAATGGAGCCGATCCATACATCAAATTCACTGTCGAGATAGAGAAAGAAAATAGTTTTCCCTTCATTGACATCAAACTCACTCGAGAAGAAATTAAGTATTTGACACTGGCGTACATGGAAAATCCACTTTCACCGGGCAATACATTCATTACAAAACCAGTGTGCCAAAATCCCACAACAGAAAATTACTTAACGACCTAGCAAACAGAAACAGGAAGATCTACCCAGAGCCTTTCATTGAAGTCAACATCAGACCAGGACAGATTCGTACTAGAGAGGATACTGTCAAGCAGGTTTACCTAATCTTATCATTTAGAGGCGACGTACTGGACTTAATAATTGCACAACGGCTAAATAGAATACCTAAGGAGAATTTTCCCAGTGTTTAAGTTAATATCACATTTAGCATACAGAGAATCATGAGGTTGGATGCCAAAGATCAATTGTCAATTCTCTCAAATCATTCATCGTCTACAAATTCTCATGTATCTACGGTAGCACATGTATTGGACGTACGAAGAAGCAATTGATTAGCTGAATCCAGCAACATTTACCACAGAAATTGATTGAAGAAGGCTTGGCACCGTCAGGTAAATCATCTATTTCCGATCATATATTGAAAACAGGGCACCCAATTAATTTGACTAATTTCTCAGTTCTACATAAAGCAAAATCTGAAAAATTATTATGTATTTATGAAGCCCATTATTTGAAACAACAAACACCAGGCCTAAATATTCAAAAGTTTCATCTACATGATATTCTAATCGACTGGCCACGAATTACAAAACCCGACAACAATTCACTAATATTCAGGCAAGACCAAACACCCCCACGACCAGAATGAACAAAAAACTGAAGGTGAAGAACAGCTGCACATTACGGAGATTGAAATGTTGAAACAATATGGGCATTCAACTTGTGCAATCCGCATCTGCGCTGTTACCAAGATTGCGGAAAAGAGGGAAACGAAAAGCTACACTCGGGAAAATAAAATTTGTACACGAAACAACCAGCAATGCAAAAAGTTGGTTAACTCTCAATCCATTAATACAAGAATGACCAGATCATAGACATTGCAATACAACGAGAAAGATTTTTACACGCATACAGCAACACACACAGACATATACGCATGCACAATTACTAATCAGCCCAAACAATAAATAGAAGTAAAACCGAGTCAGATTTGTTGCCACCCACATAATCAAATGAAAACCCAGGATATATATATATATATATATATATATATATATCTTTCTAATTCGATTGACTGTTTCATTTACTTGATTCGTCATGTTAGACTGTGGGACGCTGATGGTATAACGAATATATTTTTCCTTGAGAGTATAATTCCAATTTATTGATCTTGATAACTTGCTTCTTTTCTGTACAGCCTATATAGTTTAATTAATTTGTTCATGTTAGTTTTTTCTAGGTTTTACAACTAAACGTTAAATAAAATCGTCGATGTTCAAATTCACATGCGATCACCATTGAAATGACGTAAGTATATATATAATATAAATTGAAGTTCTAAATGCGGGCAATAATTGGTGTTTTGGTTATTCTTCAGACAAATTGGACAATTAGGATATTTTTCTATTTGATTAAAATCCCAGAGTATCGTAATTGTATTTCAAATAGAATGCTTGTAAACAGCGAATTTACGTCTCCGAATAAATGGTTTCATTGATTCAATTAACTGCGGCAAGTTCTGGCCAGTACGTGATAAGTTCCTAATAAGGACGAAACTGGTCTACTGGATGAATTTCCTTTTCTACACTATAAAATTCTTAGTTTATACTGACGGATGTAAGTAATTAATAGGTCAAATACTTATATCAGTACCGAAACCTTGATTATAATAACTTGTTTGCTGTTTGGTAAATGTTACTGATTTATGACAAATGATAGTACCGGGCATTTTTTAGAATATATATGTGTATATATGCATAATACTCATTCCTTATGCAACAAATTTCATATACAAGAAGCGTTTAGTTCATATTTTATTCCTAAGTATTTACCAATGGATATATATATTGAACGGCAAAATAAATCTGAAAATGTAAACGTAAAATAAAAGAATAAACGATCAGTTGTGTCCATCACTTCCAATTCAAGCAAAATTTCCCAAACATGCTATCTCTGCTTGGGTAAATCAAGTTTCGGTTTGTTTATCAATAGAGACATGTGTGGCTAACTCATTTCTGTTGTTTAATTTAGTGTTCATCGTAAATTCCACGTCTGGAGAACATAGGTTTGACATTTAAACGACGAATTACGCAATTTCACACTTTAATTCAACATTTGAATTAATACAGACGTTTAAGTCTCAATGTTTCTTCATTCGAGTAATTAATCATCTGATCGATCGGCCTAACCAAGTTGATCAACAAATGGCAGATGTATTTTACTAAATAAAATTTGAGATCGACATTAACTGCTCATTCTCCCTCTTTCTGATAAAGGCAAGTGTGGTACTTTAAATAACGCTCGTAGTTTAGCTGCAATAAATGTGCATGTTAATACCGCTTCAACTTCTATTATGTAAGGGAAACACCATCCCCATTAAATGAGATATTCAGGTAAATTTATTTATCAATAGTCATAAATACGTCAGTTTTTTTTTATTTCTCCTTTTACTAATTGGCTATATCAATTGCTTAGAATAGCTATAAGACGGATAATTTACCATAATTAAGGTTGCTATCTTGATATAAAAACCTTTCCCTTAATTTAAATGCAGTTATCAGTATAAACTAAGCATTTTATAGTGTCGAAAAGGCAATTCATGCAGTAGAACAGATTCTCCCTTATTGGGAACTGTTTACATACTGACCAGAGTGCTGCAGGGTGACTCATTATTTAGAGTACCAGATTTCAAAGCAAACGTGCCAAGGTTCGAGCTCTGTCCGCGGCAAATTCTGGCCAGTACGTGATGAATTCCCAATTAAGACGAAATCTGTTCACTTATAATATTATACAATGCTTAGTTTATACTAATAAATGTATGTACATAATAGGACAGGTGTTTATATCAAGATCGCAACCAATATTCGTTTAATTATATAAGTGTTCATTTCAATACTACTTTCCCCCGTAATGTGGTGCCTGCCCAATAATGACAAATTGGAGACGGTTAGTTAAAACTTTGGTTCTAAAAGGAAGCCATATGAGCTAAACCTAAAGGAAAGGTTAAAAGAGAACATTATTTAGTATATAATGGAAAATTGTGTGTAGTGTTTGACAGGCTGACTCAGTGGTTAGAGCACCAGTTTCCGAAGCAGACGTGCCCGGGTTCGAGCCCTGTCCGCGGCAAATTTTGGAGATTACGTGATGAGTTCACAACAACGACGAAATCGGTCTATTGGAGGAATTGCTTTTTAACACTTTAAAATGCCTATCTTATACTGACCATTGTATGTACATAAAGGGGTGGGAGTTTATATCATGATCCCAACCTTGATTATAGTAATTTTTATAACCGCCAGCGCAACCAATGTTCGTTTGATTAGAGAGTTTGTTGCTTCAATATATTTGTCATCTTATTAATGTAGACTGACTAATCTGTCAATTCCTGAAAAATTGCCACGAACTGTTGATATTTTATATATATATATATATATATATATATATATATATATATATATATATATATATATATAATGAAGAACGTTGATTGCCAATACAACGTTTAAATGTCAAGAGGATACATCAGATAAAATAGAAAAATGCTGGTTTAATTTATGAGGCCATCATACAGAAGCTCGATCCAGTTGAATTACCTACATTAACAATGTACAGAGTAACAAAAACAACAGAAAATGCTATCCAATAAGACCAATATTATTAGTATTAGTTATTTTTGTGTTCCATGCATTGGCTAAATGGTTAAGCCATATAATGTAGCCATTGCGCAAAAAACTAGGTAATTATTCTGTTACCGATTTCTTTTGGTTCTTTAACGGAGTTTAAATTGTAAATTTTGAAAACAAGATTATGGTATTACAATTAGACAATCATTGATTGCGCGTGTGGTGCTTAAAATTCTTTATATCAAGTTTTAGAGATTGAATTGAACACCATTCGAATTGTATTTAATCAGTTGGCGAAAACAGCAAAATTACCATTTATCACACATACTGACATACAGTATTTTTCTATGTAATTCGACGACTGGTTAAATAAAATGGGATTGCTGTTTAATTTAAGCTCGAAAATTTAATTTAAAAAAAGACTATAGTATCTTTTGATGTTACGTCTTTGTTCACAAATATACTAACTGGAGAAACCATACACATTATAGTTCAAGCAGTAGAAAAAAACATATTATCATCTTCGGTCCCAAGTCATACAATACACAAGATTATTTTTCTAGGCACCGAAGATGTTCAGTTTTTCTTAAATGGAATTACTCATAAACAGATTCATGGTAGGGCAATGGGGAACACCCATCTTTAGTTTTGGCTGAGATTTGCTTAGGCCTGTTGAGAAAACATTAATAAAGAATGACATAAGTAAATTTTCACAATACGTATGTTAAGTTGATAATATTTTTATCGTTCTTAAAACCAGGTCACAAACGCCAATGCTACTTCAAATTTTCAATGAAACGCATATAATTACTTGATCTGAGTTTTGAATTACGCAGGTAATTTTCTAGTATTTTTCTATCTTTAACAAAATATTTCGGCTACCTTTATTAAGCCTTCTTCAGTTAGTCCATCCAGTTTAAAAAACAATCTAATGAAGCAAGCGCAATATTTCCTCTTTCTATATTATTTATACTTCAGACTGATCTTTCACTAGATAATTGCGTGTCACATGTGTGTGTGTGTGCATTTCCGTAATTGTTATTTTCATCTAACCCAATGAGACTAGGTTGGCTGAATAAGAATTTACCATTTGCATTTGTTAGACTATTTGTTTTATACACTCCATGTAAAATGACGTAACTGAGGTTGCTTTCACGTTTTCTGGTGGGGGAAGACCAATAATTCAGAAACACTCGTCATAAACCTATGCCATTGTAAGTGATAAAAGTATAAATCATAATAATATATGCAAGTTTTAAATTTAAATTCAAACCATTCAGATTGTACTAAGGATAGGCTTGTTAATAAACCTTACTGTCATATTATTAAATAGGCTCATGTCACGCATGTGCATGCGTATGTGTATGCATAACTAAAATCATTCAGATAAATATAATTGATACATATGCACGTACATCTAAATAAAACTGCTGCCAATAGACATTAATTTACCCTACTTATTTTAAATTTGGGAAAGAATTTTATAAACAAATTCGAGATTTTCCAATGGGACAACATTTAGCAAATATTTTTATGCACTATTTGGAAAATATTTTTTTGGATAAGACCCCACTGAAACCAAAATTGTACTTACGTTTCTTGGATGACATATCAATGATCTGGAACCATGGTAATTATGAAATGGTAAAGTTCTAAAATTTAGCGAATCGAATGAGCGAAATTCAGTTTACTCTCGAAAGTAAATCATCAGGTGAATTATCAATTTTGGATGTTAAATTAATTAGAAATTTTTAGAAATTAGAAAGAGATATTTATAGAAAGGATACTTATTCCGGAATCCTTCTTAATTTCAAGTCGAATCACCCGTACCGTATGAAAATCGGTATCTTAAAGTCATTCACATTAATAAGACTTAGTTTAACAGATATGAAGCATAGGAAGTTAGAATAAGGTAGACTGCGCGATATATCCAGGAATAGTTTTATCTTCTTTATGTAAAAGATGCAACAATGATGGATTTCGTGAGAAAATTTAATCCTAATTTGAAGTACATGAAAGAGGATAAAGGAAAGGAAGAGCGTAAGGTCATGGTATTACCCGACTCTATATTAAGTAAGAAATTGAAATAAATAGCTATATAATACAATATAAGGACCGTTTTTAAACATTCACTAATACAATGCACTATACTCCCTAATCAAAAAGAAAATATTGAATCCTTGGAAACATCAGGAGTATATGAAATCCCATGCAATGAATGTAGTCTCATGTATGTTGGTGAGACCATACGCCCAATCAAGGTAAGAAGAGGTGAACATAAAACTGCATGTGAGTATGGTCATATTGCTAAATCTGATCTTGTTCGTCTTGTAGTGGAGACTGGACACACTATTAACTAGGATGATAGCAAACGCATAGCAATATGTTGTCGTAATAGAGTGACGAGGTTGATTAGGGAATCTATCGAAATTAAATCTAGAGATAATATTATGATTGAAACAGCTGTTTAAAAATTGTTAGGTCCGATTTTGAATACCGCATTAGCTAATGGCTGGAAAAGGCGATTGCATGAATTGGAAACTGAAGCTAGCTCCAGTAAAAGATTAAGAACATCGGATTACCATTGACTTGTTAGTTGGTTTATTATGCAATTAATGGATAATCAATTATTGAAAATAAAGTCTTTCTAAATTTCACCTCTCACTGCTGATTTGATTATAATACTTAGTGATTTGAACGCCTTTTTGGGTCTTGCAGCCCCAACCTACCTATTGAGATCATTCGAATAATACAGCATTTCAAATGTTTAGAATTAATAATTAGTCTGACACGTGCAAAGGGTAAAGTATTGTCTATTTACTGCAGTTTCATTTAGATGTACGTACATGTGTATCAACTATATTTAACTGAATCTTTTAAGTTATGTATTCACATACACAAGCACATGCGTGTATTAAATGATATGACAATAACTGTTATTAACAAGCCTATACTGAATACAACCTGAGTGGTTTAAACTTAAATTTAACATTTGCATTGGTCATTCAGATTTATGATTTGATCATTCATAATGGCATGTAATTATGACGAGTGCTTCTGCATTATTGGTCTCCCCACAACAGAAAATGTGAGGGCGATCTCAGCTACGTCATTTTACATGGAGTGTATAAAACAAAAAGACTAACGCATGCAAATGGTAAATTCTTATTGAGCCCACCTAGTCTGACTTTTCTAGATGAACATAACATTTACGGAAATGCACACACTCGCACACATGTGACACGCAACTATCTGGTGAAAGATCAAGCTGAAATATAAATAATATAAACAGAGGAAACATCGCGTTTGCTTCATTAGTTTGTTTTCTTTAAATTGGTGAGGATGGACCAACAGAAAAAGGCTGCCGAAATATTTTGTTAAAGAAACAAAACTACTGGAAACCTACCTGCGTTAGTCAAAACGCAGATCAAGTAATACCGATTAATCCAGTTTCGCAAAAATATGTTACTTTTAAGCACATAAAATACCAGTTTCACGTCAGTGTATGGGAAAGACGATTTTCTGCCTTTCTTAAACGTACTACCAAATACGAATGCTAATGGTAAATGAAATTTTTAAAAACTACCATGGAATAACTTGGTTTGCGCGGTATTTGCATTATAGCTGTTTCGTGCCTTTTCAATATAAATTATTAACATTTTGCGGCTATTTTTCATGAATTGATAAGTTTGTCGGTCCAGATTCAAAGGATGACAAATATACTAAAACACGAAGCTATTTAATGTCTAATGATCAGCCTAGGCAATCGATTGAATCAATAATTAAAAGGAAAAATCGTAAAAACAGGCGTATTTAGGACTAAAATCAATTTACCTGAACATCACATTTAAGGTAGATTTTGTTACCCGCGCAGAACACAATAAAGTTGCAGCAGCTTTAAAACCCACATTTAATGCAGCTAAATTACGATTTTTAGTTAAAGTACTACACTTTTCTTTACCAGAAATTAAATAGAATTAGCCGTTTATGTTGACATAAATTATTATTTACAAATATACATGGTCAAGTTTTTGACCAAATTATGTAGGCTAATTGGCCAGACCATTAATTATTTGAATGAAATAATATTGCAACTTAAACGCCTGATTCAAATCAAATGACGTATACAAGTCTGCAATTGCGCAACATATCATTGAAACCTCGCCTGTATGTTTTCCTAAAGTAGTATTTAAAATAATAACTACAGGCTATAACAGAAATGAGTTAGCCACATACGAAGCTTTATGGATAAAAAACTGCAGCTTCATTTATGTAAACAGAATAAACATGCTCGGTCATTGAGCTTGAACTGGAAATGATGCACGCAATTGGTTGGTTGTACCCTTACTTCACACACTCAAAGTTTAAATTTTCTATTTTGCTTTGCTTTTCAATATTTATATGCTCATTTGTAGATACTTGAGCAAAATATGAAGAAGAAACGATTTTTGTAATTCATAATTTTTTTCAATTTCGCACATGTAAATCGTAATATGAATCTTTATAAGTATCGCATTCTATATGAACACACACACACGCACACACACACACATATATATATATATATATATATATATATATATTTATATCGATATTTCCTACAAACCCAGACGCATATATTCACAATTATTCAAAATTTATCTTGTCAAAACACCAGAAAGGATCACTCTCCTTAGGAGCAAAATTCTGCATAGTCAAGAGAACCCTAAGTGAACGCGACATTATTGACATTCAGGTTGGAATGGAAAATTTCTACAATGGACAAGGACTGAAAGCTGAGATAGTTAGCGCACTAGAACAATACAAGAAGGAATTCAAAGACAGCCAAATCATCACAAAAAAGCACATAGACGAACTCAGAAAACTACAATCAGATAAACCAATTCGACTTGCCACACCCGAC
The DNA here is from genome assembly GCA_029291075.1 of Eudiplozoon nipponicum. Lineage (NCBI taxonomy): Eukaryota > Metazoa > Platyhelminthes > Monogenea > Mazocraeidea > Diplozoidae > Eudiplozoon > Eudiplozoon nipponicum. The sequence continues at coordinate 44,520 of JAQBSW010003753.1, forward strand.
AAAGGATCAGGAGATGTTATACTTGAAGCCGACGCGTATAGAAAGTCCATGAACGACATTATAAATGATCAATCTAAATTCAAACAAGACATCAAACAGGAGGATGATTAAACAAATATTTATTCAAGAATAAATGAAATTCTGAAAAAGATGGAAAATACATGTCTTATCATCGATGGCTGATTCCGATATTAGATCAAAACTCATAGAAGACATCCAAAAGGCAAAACCCGTCGGAACAAACACCGCAAGATTGTACGGCAAACCAAAAACTCATAAAGCCGTGACAGCCTCAGGAGCACCCTCGATGCGGCCTATTATGTCAATGATCAACGCCCCGCAACATAAACCAGCTAAGTTTCACTGCAAAATACTTCAACCAATACGAAACATCATAAGCGCAAACACTATCAAAGACCCCTTCGACCTAGGAGATGAACTGAGGGGGAAGAACTTTCTGCGGAATAAAATGGTCTCACTTGATGTCTCATCCTTATTTACAAACCTATCACTGGATAAGACAACGGAGATCTTGTGTAACCTTATTGAAAATGAGTTTTATGATTTTCCTATAGACACCAATGAAATCAAAGACCTCATATTTGCATGTACAAAAAACGTGCGATTTACATTTGAAGGGATATACTACCGCCAGATCAATATTGTAGCTATAAGAAGCTGCAGTGCACTCCTCTTGGCAGATGTTTACATGTATCACCTTGGTAAAACGAGCCCAAAACATATAATTGACCAGTGCGCACTCTACAAAAGGTATGTAGATGATATATTGTTGTTCATCTCAGAAGCAGCAGACCTTTCCGAAATCCTCAAACAAGCAAATGGAGCCGATCCAGACATCAAATTCACTCTCGAGGTAGAGAAATACAACAGTTTTCCCTTCCTTGACATCAAACTCACTCGAGAAGAAAACGGGGATTTGACACTGGCCATATATAGAAAATCCATTTCCACCGGACAATACATTCACTACAACAGTAGTGTGCCAAAATCCCACAAAAGAAACTTAGTAAACAACCTAACAAACAGAATCAGGAAGATCTGCTCTGAACACAAGATTGAGGAAGAACTGGGCTACCTCAGGAAAATTTGCTAATGAACAACTACCCAGAGCGTTTCATTGATGTCAACATCAGACCACGGCAGATTCGCACTGGAGAGGATACCGTCAAGCAGGTTTTCCTAAACTTACCATTTAGAGGCAATGTACCAGCCTCAATAATTGCACGGTGGCTGAATAGAATAACTAAGGACAACTTTCCCAGTGTTAAAGTTAATATGACATTTAGTACACATAGAATCATGAGGTTGGATGCCAAAGATCAATTGCCAATTCTCTCCAAATCATTCATAGTCTACAAATTCTCATGTATGTGCGGTAGAACATATATCGGACGTACGAAGAAGCAATTGATAAACAGAATCCAGCAACATTTGCCACAGAAATTGATTAACAAAGGCTTGGCACCGTCAGGAAAATCAGCTATTTCCCATCATATATTGGAAACGGGGTCCCCAGTCAATTCGACCAATTTCTAAATTCTACATAAAGCAAAATCAGAAAAATTATTATTTATTTATGAACTTCTTTATATAAAATAACAAGCACCTGACCTAAATATTCAAAAGTTTCATCAACACGATATTCTAATCGACTGGCCACGAATAATAAAAATAAACAACAATTTAGTAGTATCCAGGCAAGACCGAACAGGCCTTCGACTAGAATCAACAAACATTCGGATTGGCAACAAACTGAAGAGGAAAAAACATGCATATACGATAACAGAAATTTCCAAACAATATGAGCGTTCAACACTGCAATCCACACTTGCGCTGTTACCAAGTGAAGAACACAAATTTGCGCAAAAATGTGAAACGAAAGACTACACTCGGAAAAATAGCACTCGTACACGTAACAGCGAACAATTCGAACAGATGGTTAATGTTCAAGCCATCAATACAATAATGATCAAATCTCAGACATCACTTTGCAATACAGCGAGAATGACCTTTACATGCAAACAGGCACACACACAGACACAAACGCATACACACTTACCAATCAGCCAAAACAAAAAATAGAAGTAAAACCGAGTCAGATTTGTTGCCACCCACATAATCAAATGAAAACCAAGAATGTATATAAAAAAGACAGCCCATCAGTACTTCTTCAACAAACTTCTTTGTGATACGACCGATTGGACACGAAACTGGTTTCTTCTCAATCCATAACATTTACTTCACCCCAGGCTATCCTCTTTACTAACTTCTGTAGGTTAAATCCCTTGTAGGCAGCCATCTAATCTTCCACTTTACCTTCTTTGTCTTATTCTTTTCTAGGATTCACTAATACCACCTTTCAGCCCATTCCTAACCCTATTATATCCATGCTAGAATTTTACCATTGCCTTTTGCCTATCCAATCCCCTTTTCTTTCTTTCTTTCTTGTTTCAGCGGAGGACCGGAAACCCAACAGCCCTACCATCCACCAACGGTTCGTTTGGATTGACCACCTTCTGGTCTTCTTTTTAATCACAATCACGTTCTACGGATGCCTGCGATCCTTTGCAAGACTCTGCTCACTCCTCAATCCTGCTGACTCCATCAATTCATTCGTCACGACAATGGACTCCATCGGTCGACGTCTACCTCCGGGCCGCCATCTTTTCATCTTCATCTTTGTTTTCGATCTCACATTCACCTTGAAGATCTGATACTTCACGGACTATCTCCAATTGATCTTGTCTAGTCAAATGGAACTTCGCTTATATTTATTTTTCACCAGATTGAACTATCTTGATGTTAATGATAACTTTTCCCCTCCCCAACCCCTCCCCCTGCTATTAAATACTTTGCTAGTCACAATTCCACTCACCTCCACATATCCTACCCTTGATTTGCTATTTCAATGATTGGGCTAGTTGGCCTTTGATGCCAAATAAATGTATTATTATTATTATTATTATTATTATTATTATTAAATGAAAGATTTAGAGTGAAGTTTAGTATTCTCGAAATCAATTGCTATTATCCACTTTTTATTAGTGTTTTTTCCTACTTATTATAAATATTCTGTGTAATATTATAAGACAATGGACATAATGAAAATGTATATATATATATATATATATATATATATATATATATATATATATATATATATATATATATATATATATATATAAACGTGTGTACATACAAGTTCGACCAAATGAACGGGAAATAACTTATTTAATTTAAGATAAATGGAATTATTTATATGTACTAGTTGGTCATGCTATTAACGAATACTTTATAATTTATGTTTATTCATTAACGAAATCGTTGAGATATATACTCATATACATATATATCAAGTTGATAACAATTTCTTACAGTATTTTATAAAATCCTTGAATTCATCTAACATTGACTACCCAGGGAAGTTGGAATTATACTGTTATACTCTTCATTGTTATTTCACAAAATTACGATTTTTTTCGAAAGCGTCGATCAATTGAACTTAATCCATTGAAATTCTTCAATTTACTTAGTTGTATTGAATAAAATTTCGCCATAATCTTTCCGGTGGCATTTAATTTGATTGGCCTAATTGCCCATAAGATCGAGGTAAATAGATAAATGAGTATATTTTAAACTAAAACAAAACTTTGGACATAAATTAATTACGGAAAATAAAGCTTAAACGTTTTAAAAATTAATAGCTATTGCCTTACCATTGTGATCATTAAATTTTTTCCTGTGCACAAATATAAGCTCCGTATTCAGGTTTGCATTTTTTATTAGTTGAACTAATTTTCGCATATTGCTTGTATTCTCATTAGCAGTGTGAGGCAGAAGTATCTAACAATAAAATAACTTTTTCTTTTACGTTTACAGGTGTGTATACGAGTAATTTCATCAGACAACGACTATAGGCTCCCGTATCGCTGAACTGGGATAGCTCTATTTCGGGACGGAATAAATCAATAACTGCAATTCCTATCTCTCCTCCAGCATTACCTCTGCCTTCGACTATACCTGTGAAAAATATTTTTTTTTAAATTTAACTTACATATAGTGACTTGTGAACAGGTGTATCCAGTAGTGCATATGGCTTTTGAATGGCTTGATCGTGGATTTTTAAATTTTCTTACACTGTAAGATTCACCTTTTTTAGCTTCATGTTTAAACTTTGAAAGTTTTTCCTTCCATGCAGCTGCTGATTTCATCATTATAAGCTAAGGAAGATTGGAAATAATGTAAAATCTATAATAAGAGATTTAAATACTATTGGCTGTTTAAAGTTTATTGAAAGACAAATAAAAATATAATTTCATACCTTATAGTTTATGATGAATTTAAAATGACTTTTGTAAGATGAAAATTCAAATATTTTCAGATTATACAATCGTGCTGAATTTGGTTGTAGGTTGACGATTTTTAGGATGTTAAATTACATCTTTGTGTTTTAAAAAGCAGATTAGATTTGTTAGACATTTATGTGATGAGATTACACTATTCTGATTTGCCTATAGTACTGCTTGCAATGCAAAATAGATATAGAGCTCAGTTAGGAACATCAATAAAAGGGCTTGTTTATGGAAAGCCATTGAAGTTACCCAAAGATCTTCTTATAGACGCTTCGTGTTTACTCGACTAGGTCTCTAGCTAAGTAGATTGGTTTGTGGGAGCACTAGGGGACCAAATGTGTTAATTAACTCCAAAAAAAACTAGAATTTTATGGTTAAAATTCGATATAATTTCAGATTTTAAGCTGACGTGACATTTATACATAACACAGGGAAACAGACGAATTTTTTTGACTCGGATTTATAAGGGACCATTTAAAGTCAAACATGTGAATGATAAAAATGCATTCATAAAAGTAAACGACACAGAATAGTGTGTAGCACTAGATCGCTGCGTTCCACAGTTTACTTATATAAAGGAAGAGACTGAGGAGCAATAACCATCAAAGTACCAAAAGGCTGAGACGAGATCTGACACAAAAATTTAGGAAAAGGTGGACCAGCCAAACAAATTTGAATAATAAGTGAAGCGTAAATCCAATACAACACAAGTGATAGATCGACACTATATGAAAATGAAAATTGGCGAAGTACCAAACCGAAATGTAAAAATTTGTTCTGGAACAGTAGTCAAGAGCCCAAAGAATGATGACTACATTTACGTACGATTATACACCTTAAGCATGAGGTTATATGTAGAGCTCAATTAACTTCTCATGTAAAAGTTAATAATTTTTTAGATATTTGAAGTTACCGCTGGTTTGATAAATAAAGTTATGTTTTTAAAAACATATTGTAATATTTTTGGAATATTCTTTGTTTGTATTGTCGAAAATTATGGTTTGTTTTTGTTGACTTCAACATTCATTCTTCATTGAGATATCGTTGGTATAATACGCCATTGCGCTGTTCAGCTACATACATATTTTATTTCCTGTATATGAATCAT
>JAQBSW010003753.1:55000-78244 GCA_029291075.1 Eudiplozoon nipponicum
ATCCCAAATCTAGGACCATTGGACAAAGCACTGGGAAAGTGACTTATGCTGAGACTGGGACCTCAGTAGTAAGGTCGGTAAGACTACCTAGACCCGACGTCGCCGAGTACTTGGTGGATGTCATTGAGAAACACCTGGCCGTGTTTCTACCATTCAATGCTAAGCGCAAGGGTTTAAAGACAAGCAAAGAACACCAAATCGAGTTGGTGGAACCACTACCTTGTTCACCGAAAGCTAAACGTTAGCACAACATAAGCAGCAGGTTGCTATTGAAGAATTTAAGCGGTTAAGAGAAGAAGGAAATTGTAAGCGTTCAAATTCCAACTTTGCATCTCCAATAGTGGTTGTTCCAAAACCTGAACCAGGTCAATGGAGGGTTTCTGGTAACTATCGTCTATTGAACTCGGTAACGAGAGATGATTCGTATCCTATACCGATCCAGGGTACCTTGCTCAGGGATATAATGGGGTATAAGGTATATACAACGTTAGATCTGCAGAAGGCCTACTATCAAGTACCTATGGAGGCAGAATCTATTTCGCTCACAGCAGTGCGATTCCCTGGAGGAGGATCGCACGAATTCTTATGTATGCCTTTTGGTTTGAAGAATGCAAGTCAGAAATTCCAGCGTCTGACGGAGGAAGTTCTTCAAGATTATCCATTTTCTAGAGTGTATATAGATGACATCATTATATATAGTCAATCTAGTGAGGAACACCGGGAGAATTTGGACGTCGTTTTGTCTAAGCTGGAACATTATGGATTGGTAGTGAAGCCAGAAAAAGAGCAGGAATGGTGGCTCTACTGTAAAATTTCTTGGACACACCATTTCCAAGGATGGAATCAAACCCTTAGAAGATAAGGTACAAGCAATCAAGGATGTGCCTGAACCCAGAACTGCACGTTAATTGCGTAGATTTCTGGGAATGATTAAATACTATCGTCGTTTCATAAATTCCAGGGGCCAAAGATCTGTTAAGCCAAATAACCACATTAGCACCTGTGGATTGGACTAAGCCGTTTGAGCTGGTCACAGACGTTTCCGATATAGCCATAGGGACAGTGTTACATCAACGGGATAATGGTATAGTAAAGCCGATTTGATTCTATAGTCGGAAACACCAAGATCGCGAGAAGCGATATGACACGCTTGGAAAGGAGTTACTAGCAGTTTATTCTGCAGTGTTGCATTTTGAGAACTACCTAGATGGACATCATTTTACGATATTAACTGATTATAAACTGTTGATAAGTATCGTAGGAAAAGCGAATAGGCTAAATTATTTTCGGCGGGTGAATTCACAAATAACCGGACTAGCAGAATTTGATTTTAGCATTACTCATATCTCACGAAAAGTAAATGTGTTGGCAGATACTCTCAGTAGACCAGACTATCAGATGAAGATATGATTCATTCGGAGTCACTCGCAAGCTCTGTTATATTTTTTTAATGATTTTGTCGAGCAATTGATGGATGCACAATGTCTCGATCCTTTAGTAACTGTGTTGGCAAAGAATCCCACATATACACGCAGGAAGATTGAAGATAAGTGGTTACTATGTAAAATCTCCAGGAGCCAACCTAAATCGTATGTACCGTTAAAATTATGTTATAAGGTAATTCAACAGCTGCATGAATTTAGTCATCCTTTCATTAAGGTAACTATCAGGATGATCACTGATAGATATGTATGGCCTAAGATGTCGAAAGACATAAGAGCTTGGGTAAGAACATGTGTCCGGTGTCATACTTGTAAAGTTAGGTGTCATACTAAACCTGAAATTAAAACGATTGGTATACCAGCGGGACGTTTCATGCATGTACATATTGATATAGTGGAAACGCCAGAAATTTTTAGCCAGAATTATTTACTTACGATGGTTGATCGTATCAGTTGTCAGTTTGAAGTAGCAATCCTGAAGGACATGACAGCTCAAGAAGTCTTACTTATGTTCTTGCATAATTGGGTGTCGCAATATGGTGTACCGGTAAGGGTAACTACTGATCGTGGTAGTCAGTTTATGTCTGAACTGATTATCAGATCATTGAATACAATGGGGATAGAAGTAAGACACATATGTGCTTATAATCCCAGAGCTAATGGGATGGTTGAGAGACTGCACAGGGAGCTGAACGCTGCATTACTCTGCACTGGTGGATCCAGTTGGATACATGATTTGCCCATAGTTTTGTCGGCAATAAGAAACAGAAACTGAGCACAGTTAGGAACATCCATAGCAGAACTTGTTTACGGAGAGCCATTGTGGTTACCTGGAGATCTTCTAATAGAAGCTCCAAGTTGTCTCGATTGGGCCTCTAATTCAGCAGATTGGTTTGTTGGAGCATTGAGAGATAAAATGAGTCGTTTAGCTCCAACCAAAACTATAAGTCCAAAGTCTTAATGCTATGTATCTTCAGATTTAAAGCTGACGTCTTATGTATATATAACTAAAGAAAACAGACAGAATTGTCTAAACTCGTTCTATAACGGGCCATTAAAAGTCAATCTTATGACTGATTAAAATGCATTTATAGAAGTAAATGGCACAGTAGAGTGTGTAGCACTGGATCGCTACATTCCACAGTTTATATGGACGGAGAAGGAGACTGAGGAACAGTGTCCATCGAAGTATCCATAAGCTGAAACGAGATGTGACTCGAAAGTGTGTGAGAAAAAGGAAGAGTCAAACAAATAAGGAAAAGAAGTAAAGATTAAACCAAGACGACTGAGGAAAAAGAAAAATGCAATATGAGAATAAAACTTAGTGAAGTACCAGCACGAAATGTTGAAACTCGTTCTGGAAGAGTCATCAAGAAACCGAAGAATGATGACTTCATAATGTATGGTTAAATATTTTAAACCTGAGGTGTATGTGGAGGTTAATTAAATTATTGGAAATCAATTAACTCCACATATGAAAATAAATCATATTATTTTTGGACATTTGATGTTATTGCTGGTTTCGAAAAACAATATTGTGTTTTTTTTAAATATTGAAATTTTTTTGAAAATTTCTTTTGTTCATATTGTCGAACTTTTTGACTTGTCTTGTTGAAGGATAGGAGAGTTTTATCTGAGTTGCTGAATTGCACAAGCGGAACACGGCGTGGTTCCATCTCCGATATCTTTGCTAAAAATTATTGTAATCCACTTTCATCTATTGTTCTTATTACACATTATTGGGAAGGATCTCAAATTTGCTTCAGGTATTTGACGTGGATAATTGTTTTCAATTTCACCACCGTATTGTTCTGTCATCTGTGGATATCAGTGTATCCCGGTAAGATTAATTAATATAATATATAAATTGCGAGAAATTTAATCATAATATTATAGCTGATTTATCAAATATTGAGGATACAGTGCAGTTAGCAAGTGGACATAAGAAATGTAGTTTAAATGATAGTTCAGAGGATCTTAGGTGTTCCAAATAAGATTATCATACCGCATATATGGGTTATCTGGGCCTGGGATCCCAGAGGCTCTCTTATGGTAGTGACCAAAGGGCCTCTACAAAAGAACCTTTTTCGTGTATTTAAATACGATAAATTGGAGAAAATTAGTGAAAGTTGTCAACTATACTACTGCTTTATGTTTTTGTAATTTTCAAATTGGTTAATATATATTCTTTTTAATGAAAGATTTTAAAGAAAAGTTATTTATTTAAAATTATTGTACTCCAAAATACATAATTAAATTCAATTCAACATATAACACCAAAAAAATGGCTAAAATTGTTGAAATTCAGCTCTGTTGTAAAAATATAAGTAGACTTTTATGAGAAAGAAGTGAGTGTACCGCGATTGGATTAACATGAAGCTAGTCCAGTCACATAAGCTAGAGAGTACAGTGATTAAGGATTCATTTCAAATTTAAAACACCCCAGGTATATGCCAAAATACATCATTTTATTAAAGTAATAATGATAACTTGCTATTATTAAAATTTCAGTCTCCTTCACAAACGAATAACTTGATTGTATATTATGACTAGAAACAATTAAAACAAGATAATAAAATTAAACAGCCACAAGGAATTGTAAACGCCCCGGCTTCAAGTAAATGCCGTACGACGTTACAAACTCGGTTAAAGTGCTCTGAGTTTAGATATTGTTATGATAGGGGGCCCTTAACAGGGCCTGGTCGTGCGTTCTCCTAAATTATTCACAGTGTGAAGATGTCCTAGAGCCTTAGGTTGACTCTGGCTGTGGTTCCTTCTGTTGTTGTGTTGTAATCACGATGTGGAAAACATCGTTGAAGTTCTGCATTAATTGGCTCGTCTCGCTGGTTGTACCACAACAATGTTGCCAATTGTTGGTGAAACAAATCCAATCACCAGCGTAGGTATTGACAGCCGAAAGCACGCACACGCGTAACGCAAAGCAGAAGGAAAATGCGACAACTGACTTGCATGGTAAATTGCCGTGCTTAAATACCATGCCATAGTAATATATGTCTACTTGCACACTATTGGTTAATCGGCAAGTTTCGATTTTTTCTCATCGGTGCAACGTAAATAAAATGATTTAAAAATAATCTTACCAATTGATCCAAAAATATCGAATTCTCCGAAAATATGTGACACTAGAATTGTATGATTTGAGTAGATATTTGATTACGCTAGGGCTGAGAATAAACTGTAACACGCGGCTCCGTGTTACAACCCAACGAAGATCAATTTTTACAAACGCTGTGCTCTTTAAGGTCAAATATTCTAACTCTGTCCTTAAACAATATTTCCCTTAGCTGTGATTTTAGGAACAATCCTTTCTAGTCTCAAGCAGTTTTAACCGATATTTCTTAAACTGAAATTTTATGTGTAATTAATAGTGTTTTTATAAAAAGAACAGAACCGCGCTGGGAACGAAAAAAACACGCGGTGGACTAATGGTCATAGTGAACTTATTCCTATTAGTTTAACGATTTGGATTATCCGAACTTCAGAGAACAATATATTAATATCATGTACTGAGATAGAATCGTTACAAACGGTGATCTTAACACTAGTGAGTTGTGTCATTGAAGTCCTTAAACGATTTACATCCTTTTTATAGTGATAACCTTTAACGATGACTTTTCCATGTATCATTTGTTTTAAATCGATGGCATAAATGTTGAGCAATTCAGACCTTTGTACGCGAATAACTGATTGAGCATAAAACAATTTTCTATGATAAACTTAAATCACTTTTATTTTTGCCGTCTAGAGGACGGACAATTTAGCTTAAGTGTGAATGACATTTAAATCATATTTTTGCATAAAAACCATTTTTACAGCTGACAAACATATATTCAATTTTGACTAACTGAGAATAGTGTTTAAGATATAATTTTACATTAAAAAATCTGTATTATTACCATCCAACTCCTTCAATTCAGATTAACAGTGAATTATATTTATGTGCTACATTGTGTGTAATATATACATGAAACCTTTCTTCGGCCTTCTAATATTAACCATCTGAAAAGGAACAGACTGATTGAATGCTCGGGTAGTAATAATAGCAACCATTGATAAGTAGTAGGGGTACAAAATCAGGAACGAGAAAGCAACAGCGAAAAGTACCCCTACATTATGGTGCCCCGGTTCGTCGAACTCACAGCCAGCAAAGAATTAACAAATATCTAGAGTTAAGAAATTCAAGCAATTTGGATGACTACTACAAGATAAGTTAACTCTAAGACACATATCACAGAAAAACACCCTCTCGGGATTACAATGCTCGAAGACAGCTGCACGATGGCGGGTGAGGACGATGTTACACTGCCATCAGTTCTCGACAACACTCATACACTTAAGATGAGGGCCAGTTCAGGAAATACAGGAAGCCCGATGGTGAGCCCAGCAACAAACCGCATCACCACATGGACACAGTATAAAATATGTCAATTTGATCCAGAATACCTTGATGCGTGGGTCGACGATGTCACTTTACTGGCCAAGGTGTCCAACATAACAGACGAGGGCTCAATATTTCTGAGGGCTTGGGAGACGATCCCAATATCTTTCAGACACGGACTCAAAGATATACTGCATCAATACACTGAGGGCACATGTGCACAGCCATGGCAGAGCCTGCAACGCGCCGTCAAGCAACGTTTGACACCAGATCGAGAAGACAGGCTTACAGAATTAATGAGCCAGATGTCCCTAGGTAGCCGCACGCCTTCTGAGCTATTTAGGGAAATGGAGCACAAAGCCTTAGAATTCAAACTGCCCAAGGAAATCGTAATGCGACTGTTCATACAGAATCTCCCACCGGCACTACAAGAGATGGCCACGTTCTTGCGCAAATCCCTCGAAGTACAAGATGACGTTCTGCCGGCACGTCTAGACAAGTGGTGGAAGAAACACCACCACAGCCTACCGGCCCAAGAGAAAGTCCACATCACCCCAAGAATGTTCGAATCACAACCCACCACATCATCAGCCGGAACAAATGTCACGAATGAACGCCTCATCAGCCTGCTCGAGAACCTCACCATAAGGCCAAATTTGGCCTCAGTCGATGCCATCCAAAACAGACGCGACCAGAGCAGGCGTGACCACCGTCGTCCACCGACCCGGAATAGCGCCAGGAGGTCGACGTCGAGAGACCGAACCACAGTGCCACAGTTACCAGCGGAGTGGTGTCCGAATCATCGCAGCTATGGCCACTCCACACGTTACTGCCTCGGAAACGTCTGCACATACCCGCACACAGACGCGACGTTCAAATGGGCGCGGTCACCCTCAACAACTCAGGAGGATCCGCCCATGGAAGGTTCGGAAGACGGGTGGGGTCAGCCTCCTCGGCGGCAGCAGAGGCTGAGCACCCCAAGATTGTTGGCCGCTCCACGTCTGATGGCTCGAAGCACGTTGCCTTCGCGGTATAGCGCAATCAAACTATTGTCTTTACAGCGACGGCTTCAATTAAGTCATGCTTCAAACGCCCAAATGCCAGCAATCAATCTCATCGCCGGTTGCCACTATCAACATACTTTCGCATCCGTGACGCAATCTCTGGCGAATGAATTGTCATAGACACTGGATCAGATGTGAGCTTACTACGCCACAATTATTTCGAACCCACCCACCCAGTCGACACCAGCAGTCTGACATGCGCCAATGGTTCCAACATAGCGACGTTTGGGGTACGAGTACACACTATCTCGTTCTCCAACTCAAAAAGATGTTTCAATTATCCGTTCATCATCGCCAAAACGACACGGAACATCATTGGACGTGATTTTCTCGAACACTTCAACCTGACCATTCGTCCAAGAACACGAGAGATACGCACTGCAGACAATCAGTTGCTTACATCAGCGTTAAAACATACGACTCGCGCCGAAGCAGTCTCATCCATACAGCTTATTCCTTCAGTTCCTCATGTACCACAACTGGACGAGGTTCTGAAACGTCATGAAGAAATTTTCAAACCTATTTCCTTCATGCCCGACCTCAAGAGGAAGCGGGCTATCACAGCCCACCGTATCATCCTGTCGAAAACACTTCCTCATCCTCCACGAGCACGTCCATTGGCACCACACAAACATAAGGCTGCCGAGCAAGAATTCGCCACACTACGTCAACAAGGCATCTGTACACGATCCAGCTCACCTTTTGCGTCGCCTGTGGTAGTAGTACCAAAGAGTGAACCAGAGACATTCAGAGTGTGCGGGGATTATCGTATTCTCAATTCTTGCACACAGTCTGATTCGTACATCCTGCCAAATCCGGCCGACCTACTCCGATCTGCTATCGGTCATGCTGTGTATTCGAAACTTGACTTAGTAAAAGCATACTATCAAGTACCGATGGACAAAGACTCAGTAGCATATACTGCACTCAGATTCACCGGAGGTGGCACGCACGAATATCACTATATGCCATTCGGTCTCAAAAATGCCTCGCAAACATTCCAACGCGTTATGGACGAAATACTAGATGGTCTACCATTTGTAATTCCATATCTAGACGACATCCTGGTATTCTCCAACTCAATGACCGATCATATACAATATATTGAGATCCTGCTCACACGTCTAGAAGACTATGGCCTCCGACTTCATGGCAATAAATGCGTCTTTGCACAGAAATCAATTGAATTCCTTGGTCATCAAATTTCCGAAGAAGGCATGACACCTGTACCTACTAAGGTTCGTGCTATTCAAGATCTACAGCCTCCAACCACCGTTCGGGCATTACGACGATTCTTGGGCAAGATGAACTACTATTCTCGATTTGTACCCTGCCTTGCCAAGATTCTGGCACCTCTTCACAAATATCTCTTGCCAGAAAGCCGTTTTGTCAAGAAATCACAACCGATTCAGCTCAACGTGGACGACATGCAGGCTTACGAGGATGCCAAAAGGGCCCTATGCAAAGCGACCATGTTACATTCCCCGGATTGGTCTCAACCTTTTGAATTGATAACGGACGCATCCGACGTTGCCATAGGCGCAGTACTTCAACAATCCATCAATGGAATACACCAGCCTATCGCTTTCTATTCGCAAAAACTACAACCTCGCGAGACGCGATATGATACGTTAGGAAAAGAATTACTTGCAATCTACCGGTCGATCCTACACTTCCACACCTATCTGGATGGCAGAAAGTTCAAGATCTACACTGACCATCTTCCGCTACTTCCGATGCTGAGAGGAAAGAAAGAATATTTATATTCACGACGTGTCAACTCGCAACTTACACGAATACACGAGTATGATTATGAAGTCACTCATGTTGAAGGATCAGAAAATGTGGTCGCAGACTCCCTAAACCGTCCTGCAGATCTTTGTGCCTCAATACTGTATCCTTCACCTATAAGCATTCAGGAATTGCAAGCAGCTCAGCAAAATGATATATCACTTCGGACATTTGATGTCAATCGACTGAAAACACTTGATTACGACGGAACCCTACTGCAGTGCGAAATAACTGACGTGGGCCCTCGGCCGTTTATACCTGAAAACTCCGTCACAAGATCTTCGAAGTCTACCATTCATTGAGCCACCCATCTGGCGAAGCATCAGTAGAAATTCTATCCAGAACGTATTTTTGGCGTAGCATGCGACGAGATATCAAGATGTGGTCAAAACAATGTCTAGAATGTCAGAAATGCAAAGTGACGAGACACACCAAAACGGCACCACAAGTCATTCAAGTGCCCAAAGTCCGATTTACACACATACACGTTGATCTGGTAACCTTACCTGCCGTGAACAACATGCTATAACTACTGTCAATACGGGACCGCACCACTCGATGGTATGAGGCCATACCACTTCCAGACATGAAGCAAGAAACTGTCAGTTATGCTCTAAAGTTAAATTGGTTCGCTCGGTTCGGTGCTCCAGCTGAAGTGACAACCGATCGTGGCGCACAATTTCTCGGAGAGGAGTTCACAGCCCTACTGCAATACTACGGTGTCAAACACTCCGTGATCGCGGCTCGCAACCCGAGAGCAAATGGTTTCGTTGAAAGACCACACCGAGAACTGAAAGCGGCGCTCAAGGCTAGCCCAAAAGAAAATTGGCTTGCGGCTCTACCGAAAGTACTCCTATCAATGCGTACAAGACCTCGTGAGCCGATCAAATGTAGATCCGCTGAAATGGTATTTGGCGAATGTCTACGGCTGACTGGCGAACTAGTCCGATCACGCCCTGAAACTACATTAACGATGAACGATCCGACATTTCTGTTTCCACTTCGCAGTTTTCTACAATATAACGCTCAGAATTGGCCGATCTGTCCTACACGTCAGCAACATGGCCCAATCTATAAACGCAAAGATTTTGATAGCTGCAAATGGTTCTTCATCAACAACGATATGGATAACAGGATTTTAGCCAAACCAAAGCGCGGTCCTTATCGTGTGTTAGATCGACGTCAGAATTACATCATTCTGGAGATTAATGGCAAAGCTGAAGCGGTCTCCAAGCACAGACTATCCCCAGCCGACGTTGATCCAGATGACCCGCTGTTTCGCGATGTAGACCTATCAGAAGGTAAAGAAACGAGAACGCCACCCCCAGACAGTCTTGCTAACATCGGATTGACGCCCGACGTCCCATCAACAACCGAGCCAACTCAAGCCGTCACGCCGCCGCGAGATATAGAAGAACCAGAATCAGTGTTGTCAGAGCCAAAATCAGTCATTTCACGGTACGGCAGAGCAATAACACTTCCTGGAAGGTTAGCCCCCTTCATGGTGTACTAATTTTCATTGTCGGGGGGGTGTATGTAACACGCGGCTCCGTGTTACAACCCAACGAAGATCAATTTTTACGAACGCTGTGCTCTTTAAGGTCAAATATTCTAACTCTGTCCTTAAACAATATTTCTCATAGCTGTGATTTTAGGATCAATCTCTTTTAGTCTCAAGCAGTTTCAATCGATATTTCTTGAACTGCAATTTTATTTGTAATTAATAGTGTTTTTAGAAAATAGACAGAACCGCGCGCGATCCGAGAGGATCACGCGGTGGACTATTGTGTCAATGAATTTATGAACATAAATAATTTTACTAGGCTCATAATATCATGTATCTTTAATCGTTTGACTACTCATTACATTCCAGACATTTGTGCTAAACATTTCACTTTATAGACTTAAATCACTTTTATTTTTGCCGTCTAGAAGACGGACAATTTAGCTTAATTGTGAATGGCATTTAAATCATATTTTAGCATAAAAACCATTTTTACAGCTGACAAACATATATTCAATTTTGACTAACTGAGAATAGTGTTTAAGATATAATTTTACATTAAAAATCTGTATTATTACCATCCAACTCCTTCAATTCAGATTAACAGTGAATTATATTAATGTGCTACATTGGTGTAATATATGCTTGAAACCTTTCTTCGGCCTTCTAATATTAACCATCTGAAAAGGAACAGACTGATTGGGTGCTCGGGTAGTAATAATAGCAACCATTGATAAGTAGTAGGGGTACAAAATCAGGAACGAGAAAGCAATAGCGAAAAGTACCCCTACACTCAGCCCTATTGTTATCAAATACCTACTTAGGACATACAAATCTAGTGTCACATTATTTTTGGAAAGTCGACATTTTGCGGAGCAATTGGAAAGATTATATTTAAATCATAGGAAAATTTTTAAACTCCATCGTTAAGGATCCTAGTTTAGAATATGTGCAAATACTTTTTTAAATAAAATTGGCTCCAAACTTGATCCTTGTGGAATTCCACTTGTTACTTTTTGCGATTTTGATCTCAAATCATTTGCTTGAATACTTATTCTTCGATTATATAAATAGTATCTGAGTAATCTAAAAAATATTCGGATCAAAACTCAATAAATTAATAGCCTTCAAAATAGCATCAAATGATATAGTGTCAAAAGCTTTTGAGATATTATTAGATACAATTAATACATCAACTTTTTTCTCATCTAGTGTAATTTCATGTTTCAACATAGAAAGCACATTAGTAATTGTCGATCTATCTTTACTAAAGCCATGTTGAGATGTATCAAAATCATCAGGCAACATACATTCTAAATGATCTAGTATCAGTCTTTCTATTATCTTAAAAAAATGAAGGGATAAAAGAGATTAATCTATAAGAAGGGATGCACGTTGGCTTATTTGCCTTTGGCAACGGTTTAGCTACTATCGTTAGCGTATCGATTGGTATTTTCACATTCTTCAAAATTCTGTTTGTAAAATTACAGAACGCATTCATAAACGTTAAAGGTAATTGAAATAGGTTATCATTCAATATACCAATTTGATCTTTTTATTTTTTTGATTTCACTTTTAACATTAATTTTATCAATGCACCACTGTCGATAACAAGTACTGGTCACCCGAAAGATCAGTTAGATCCATGATATTGCTTTCATTCTGTGGATAACATATCAAATTGCAAATATTTCATCCAATTCACAGAGAAATTCATACTCAGTTTTATCCACAGGTAATATGAGCTTCAATTTCTCCTTATATTTATTGTAATCTGTGAGAAGTTTGTATCCTAGTCGAGGATAGCTCTTCAAGTTTACCCAAAATGATTCTTTCTGATCTTAGTTTCGTTAAATATTAGAATGATATTTGCCTTGATTCCTTAGTTGTTGATTGTTTTGATTTTGTCCGCTAAATAATAGCGGAAGAAGGAAATTGTGTGCAAATTATTAATTTCTACATGCTAATTAATAGAAATCACTAGATTATGCTGTTTGCCTACACGATTTGTAAAGTCTACTATCGATAGTTGAGTTTTTATGATAATGTGGAGCAAGATAAAATTAAGTTTTTGTGTATAAAGGTGGGTTGCGAATGTTGCTATTAAATCATTTGTATAATATCAATAGTTTTAGAACAGAAACCTATTTTTTAAATAGAATAGAATATCTTCATTTGGATTCGAACCATACATGTTCCATTAAATAGACAATATTATAGGAAAATGTAAAATATATAAAAGATAGTATATCACATAAATATGTCCATTGAGTCTCTTGAGGATTAGTTAATCTAAAAATTTTGATATATGATTTATCAACATCTGCACATTCATCATTAATTTCACTCCATACGCTATATTAATTTGCATAAAATTATTATGATAAAAACAGAAAACGGTCTTTTTAATGAATCGCATTTAAGTATTAATCGTTTATATAAGTGAAATACTTTAATACAATAACACATCCTCAGAAGCCATAAAGTTTGCCGTGATATAAACTGTAATATGTTGGGGTATATGGTGCAGAACACAGGGTAATATAACCAAACGAACATCGGTTGCGCGGGCGGTGATAACATTTACTATAATCAAGATTGCGAGATTGATATAAACACCTGACCCACTAAGTACATACATTTTTCAGTATAAATTGAAAGTTTTAAAGAGTAGAAAAAGCCTGCTTATGAATCTGGTGCTCTAAACACTGAGCTACCCTGCCGCACACTACACACAATTTTCAATCATATACTAACTAATGTAAATTGGTTAGTCTTTTTTCCTTTAGGTACAGTGCATATGGAACCCATTAAGGCCCAAAGTTCAAACCAAAATTAGTCATAGCCCTAATAGGTTTCACAACCTTTCTTTTTACAGCTTCTGGCTTATTTAACATTCCCCTTTTTACTTCATTCCAAGAAGCGGCTGCATATTCCAGTATCGGCCTAATCCAAATAATATTCATTTGTGATTTTATATAGTTCGATAAGCTATTTTTATTTATTCGAGCCCATCTGTTCTTTGCACTGCTAACCTTTCTTTTAATTTGTCTTTCAGCAGAAACTGTACATTCAATAGTTATGCCTGAATCCTTAATTTCTTGCTGAAGTTTGATCTCAAAAATATGAAAATGAACATAATTAAATTCTGTTCTAGTACATATTTATAATGATTCTTTTGAAATGTGAGCTTTAATATAATTCATTCCACCCTTCCTGTGTGCAAAAACAAAAAGAAATTTTATCATATATAAGAAAATTTTCTTTCGCATGGTCTTCTCAAATATCTACTCATGAACATATCTTTATATATAAATTGGAAAGCAAAACAAGATAGAAATATGTGAACATAGAGAGAGTGTGAAAAAAAGAAACCATTCAAATTGTGTGCGTCACATCCAGTTCAAGCTCAATGCTTGTACGTGCTTCTTCTGCTTACATAAATCCGGCTGCAATTTGTTTATACATAAGGCTTCGTATGTGGCTAGCTCCCTTTTGTTTTTGCATTTAGTAATTACTTTGAATGCTACGTCTGGAGAAAATACGTGCGATGTTTCGATGATGTGTTGCGCAATAGCAGACGTGTATTCACCATTTGATTTAAAACAGGCGTTCAAGTTGAAATGTTCTCTCATTCGAGTAATTAATCGTCTGGTCGATCGGCCTACGTAAGTTGATCGACAACTTGCGAATGTATATTGGTAAATAATATTTGATATCGACATTAACGGCTGTTTCACTTTGATTGCTGGTAAAGGCAAGTGTGTTACCCTAAATAACACTCGTAGTTTGGCTGCATTAAATGTGCGTGTTAATGCTGCTTCAACTTTATTTTGTGCCATTCGGGAAACTGCATCCCTCTTAAATGGAATGTTTAGGTAGACTGTTTTCTTTTCTGGCCCATAATACGTCTGTTTCTGTTTAAATTCCCTTTTAATAATTAATTCAATTAATTGTTTGGGATAGCCATTAGGAATTAAATCGTTAATTGCTTTATTATATTTATTTTCTTTAGAATCTTGACTAACCAACCGGTCAATTCTTGAAAAGCAACCACGAACTGTTGATAATTTATATTGAAATTGCACAAAACTAATGTAATGCAAATACTGTGCAGACCATGTTGGCTTATGGTAAATTGTTCTGTTTAATTTACCATTAGTTTCTTTCTTTAATAGTACATCTAGGAAAGGCAGACAGTCATCTATCTCATGCTCTGATGTGAACCGATATTCTTATGTGCTTTGTTGAAACTTTGAAGCAATGTTCGTGATTGCGACCTGTTCTTAACTACAAGAAATATATCATCTATGTACCGTATATATTGAGCAAATTTACTTGTCACTCCTTAATGATGTATTTTCTAGGTGCCCTAGAAAAATCTCAGCCAACACTGGAGATAAGGGGCTTCCACATTGCGACACCATCAGTCTGTGTGTAGATGCTTCCATTAAAACTAAATCGTACGACTTTCGTGCATAATAAGATAAGCTTGCGTAGAGTATGACCTGACACCGGCGATGGTAATATATCGTGTTCTACCGCTTTGACTATAATGTCAAAGGTTTCATCAATTGGAACATTTGTAAACAAAGACGTAACATCAAAAGATATCATAATCTTGTTTTTAACATTTATAACTTGAATTTTGTTTACAAACTCAAACGAATCGGCAACCGATTGATTACCAAATAGTGTACGTAATGGTTCGAGTAGACGAATAAGCCATTTAGCTAGTGCATAAAACGGAGAATTTACCATTGATAAAATTGGCCTCATAGGAGCACCTCTTTTGTGTGTTTTTGGTAATCCGTACATTATTGGTGTAGATGATCCAACTGGCTTGAGCTTCAGTGCAGTGGCCTCATCAATGCAACCGGCATCTGTCAAAATCTTAATTTCATTTATCACTTTGCGCTCCACCTTGTCTATTTCATCTGATTTATCGTCTAGACGTGTGAATTTTGTATTGTCATTTAACACGTTTTTCATCTTTTGTACGTAATCAGATTTGTCCATTATAACTGCGCTCTTTCCTTTATCAGCGCGTAGTATTTTGATGTCTGCATTTCTGCTGATATTTCTAAGTGCATTTAGATGCTGCTGTGTGAACGCATGCTGCTCTGCACATTTAGACGATTTCAAGTGTGAAGCCTGATCAACTAGTGTAGCCTTGAACCAATTTTTATAATCAACACTGGTACGTTCCAAGTCAGCTGCTTGTTCAACGAACAACTGAAATGCCTCCTCAAAATCAATATCGCATTTATTAGAAGGTTGTGTTCCATAATTTCGGCCCATCGATTGTGCCACCATTGTTAGCTGATCGATTGGCACTTTTGATAAGTTACGCACACGCTTATCAAGATCGGTCGGTATTAAATCACACAAAACTCCAGGTTTTACATCTTTTTCCAATTTATTCAAAATTCTTGCTTTATCTTTATTCATAACTGTCGACAAAAACATCAAACATTTCATTCTTGCAAAAAGACTTAGTTCATCTGATACACAAGGTACACACCCAATTCTTGCCTGTAGCACTGCTTCATCTTCCTTCAACTGCTCAATTTTGGAATCTAAAAAAAAACAAAAGATGACGTTGGTATATCCATTAGTAACCTACTTCAATTACCTTTAAATTTTATGAGGGCGCTCCGTATTTTTATTAACACAAATTTGAAGAATAGAAAAATACCATTCAATGTTCTGGCGATAGTAGCTAAACCGTTGCCAAAGTTAAGCAAGTTAACGTGCGCCAATGATTGTCAATTAATTTCTATTTTCCCTTCATTTCTGAAGATTATAGAACAACAGTTACTGGATCATTTCGAATTTATTTTGCCGGTTGATTTTGATACAAGCCAACATGGCTTTACGTACGATAAATCGACAATTACTAATATCCTTTCTATGTGGAAAAATGTAATTAAATTCTATGAGAAAATTTGGATTTATTAATTGTCTTTTAGATACCTCAAAAGCTTTTGATTCAATATATTTTGATTCTATTTTGAAGGAAAATAATTCATTGAATATTGATTTGAATATTTTTAGATTACTTAGATACTATTCATATAATCGAAGGATGAGTATTCAAGTAAATGATTTGATATCAAAATCGAAAAGAGTAACAAGTGGTATTCCAAAAGGATAAAGTTTGGGGCCAATTTTATTTAAAATCGTATTTGCACATTTGAAAACTAAAATCCTTAACGGTCGAGTTTGCAAATTTGCTGATGATTTAAAAATAATCTTTCCAAACGATCCAAAAAAGTGTCGACTTCTCCAAAAATATTGTGACACTTAATTTGTATGATTTAAGTAGATATTTAATAATATTAGAATTGAGATTGAACAATACAAAGACGAAAGCATTATACATATGTACTAGAACAGAATTTAATTTTGTTCATTTTCATGTTGCTAGGATTAACTATGTTTTTGAGATCAAACTTCAGCAAGAAATTAAGGATTTAGGCATAAATAATCAATGTACAGTTTCTGCTGAAAGACAAATTAAAAGAAAGGTTAGCAGTGCAAAGAACAGATGGGCTCGAATAAATAAAAATAGCTTATCGAACTATATAAAATCACAAATGAATATTATTTGGATTAGGCCGATACTGGAATTTGCTGCCGCTTCTTGGAATAAAGTGAAAAAGGGAATGTCAAATAAGCCAGAAGCTGTAAAAAGAAAAGTTGTGAAACCTATTAGGACTTTGACTAATTTTAGTTTGAACTTTAGATCCTAATGGTTTCCATATGCACTGCACCTAAAGGAAAAAAGACTAACCTAGTTACATTAGTAAGTATATGATTGAAACTTGTGTGTAGTATGCGGCAGGGTAGCTCAGTGTTTAGAGGACCCGATTCATAAGCAGGCTTGTCCAGGTTCGAGCCCTGTCTGTGGCAAATTCTGGCCAGTACGTGATGAGTTCCCAATTAGTACGAAACGGGTCTACTGAATGAATTGCCTTTTCTACTCTATAAAATTCTCAATTTTTACTGACAAATGTATTTACTTAATGGGTCAGGTGTTTAAATCAATCTCACAACTTTGATTATAGTAAATGTTATCACCGCCCGCGCAACCAATGTTCGTTTAATTATATTAGCCCTGTGTCCTGCACCATATACCCCAGCAGATTACAGTTTATATCACTGCAAACTTTATGGTTTCGGAAGATGTTTTATTGCATAAAAGCATTCCACTTGAATCAGTGGATTGATGCCTATATGAATCCAATAAGAAAGTTTCATGCGGTTGAAACTAGATCTGGATATTTGACGGTCTCTCATACTTTGTTGGGAAATGTTGCGTGGAAGTTATTTTTTTTGGAAAATTTACAAATTTGGAACAAATTGCCAATAGGACTTACAGATATACGTCCATTTAAGATGTCTATTGATGTCGATTGTTAATCTGCTTCAATTACCCTTAACATTTAGGAATGTGCTCTGCAACTTTATAAATAGAATTTTGAAGAATGGGAAATTACCAATCGATATATTAACGATAGTAGCTAAGCCGTTGCCAAAAGTAAGTAAGCCAACGTGCGCCAGTGATTATGGATTAATCTCTATTATCCCTTCGTTTTTGAA
Source organism: Eudiplozoon nipponicum (assembly GCA_029291075.1). Classification (NCBI taxonomy): domain Eukaryota; kingdom Metazoa; phylum Platyhelminthes; class Monogenea; order Mazocraeidea; family Diplozoidae; genus Eudiplozoon; species Eudiplozoon nipponicum. The sequence continues at coordinate 72,806 of JAQBSW010003753.1, forward strand.
GATAATAGAACGATTGATACTTGATCATTTAGAACGTATGTTACCGGCTAATTTTGACTTATGTCAACATGGCTTTACGAAAGGTAGATCGACAACTACCAATATGCTTTCCATGTGGAAACATGTAATCACATTAGACGAGAATAAGTTAGATGCATTAATTGTATTTATAGATATCTCAAAAACTTTTGACTCTATATCTTTTGATGCTATTTTGAATGCGATTAGTTTGTTGAATATTGATCCAAATATTTTTAGATTACTTAAATACTATCTATATAATCGACGAATGAGTATTCAAGTAAAAGATTTGATATCAAAATCGAAACGAGTAACGAGTGGAGTTCCACAGGGATCAAGATTGGGGCCAATTTTATTTAATATTGTATTTGCACATTTGGAAACTAAGATCCTTAACGGTCGACTTTGCAAATTCGATGATGATTCAAAAATAATCTTCCCAATTGATCCAAAGAATGTCGAATTCTCCAAAAACAATGTGACCTTAGATTTGTATGATTTGAGTAAATATTTCATTACACTAGGGCTGAGAATAAACAATAAAAAGACGAGAGCTTTAAAAATAGGTTGTAACACGCGGCTCCGTGTTACAACCCAACAAAGGTCAATTTTTACAAACGCTGTGCTCTTTAAGGTCAAATATTCTAACTCTGTCCTTAAACAATATTTCTCTTAGCTGTGATTTTATGATCAATCTCTTTTAGTCTCAAGCAGTTTTAATCGATATTTCTTGAACTGCAATTTTATTTGTAATTAATAGTGTTTTTAAAAACTAGACAGAACCGCGCGCGATCCGAGAGGATCACGCGGTCGACTATTGTGTCAGTGAATTTATGAACATAAATAATTTTACTAGGCTCATATTATCATGTATCTTTAATCGTTTGACTACTCATTACATTCCAGACATTTGTGCTAAACATTTCACTTTATAGACATAAATCACTTTTATTTTTGCCGTCTAGAAGACGGACAATTTAGTTTAATTGTGAACGGTATTTAAAACAAATTTTTTGCATAAAAATCTAATTTTACAGCTGACTAACTTATATTCAATTTGGACTAACTGTGAATAGTGTTTAAGATATAATTTTACATTAAAATCTGTATTATTGCCAACCAACTCATTCAATTCGGATTAACAGTGAATTATATTTATGTGCTACATTGTGTGTAATATATATATGAAACCTTTCTTCAGTCTTCTCATATCAACCATCCGAAAGGGATCAGAGACTGATTGGGTGCTCGGGTAGTAATAATGGCCACCATTGATATGTAGTAGGGGTACAAAATCAGGAACGAGATAGCAACAGCGAAAAGTACCCCTACATTATGGTGCCCCGGTTCGTCGAACTCACAGCCAGTAAGGAATTAATAAACAGCTAGAGTTTGAGAAATTCAAGCACTTTCAATGAAGGCCAATACACATGTTATTGCCTCGGAAACGGCTGCACATACCCGCGCACAGACGCGACGTTCAAATGGGCGTGGTCACCCTCAACAACTCAAGTGATTCCGCCCATGGAAGGTTCGGAAGACGGGTGGGGTCAGCCTCCTCGGCGGCAGCAGAGGCTGAGCACCCCAGATTGTTGGCCGCTTCACATCTGATGGCTCGAAGCACGTTGCCTTCGCGGTAGAGCGCAATCAAACTATTGTCTTTACAGCGACGGCTCAAATTAAGTCATGCTTCAAACGCCCAAATGCCAGCAATCAATCTCATCGCCGGTTGCCACTATCAACATATTTTCTCATCCGTGACGCAATCTCTGGCGAATGAATTGTCATAGACACTGGATCAGATGTAAGCTCACTACGCCACAATTATCTCGAACCAACCCACCCATTCGACACCAACAGTCTGACCTGCGCGAATGGCTCCAACATAGCGACGTTTGGGGTACGAGTACACACAATCTCGTTCTCCAGCTCAAAATGATGTTTCAAATATCCGTTCATCATCGACAACACGACATGAAACATCATTGGACGTGACTTTCTCGAACACTTCGACCTAACCATCCGTCCAAGAACGCGAGAAATAGAGGAGCCAGTATCAGTGTTGACAGAACCAAAATCAGTCGTTATACGCATGAAAGAGCAATAACATTTCCTGTAAGGTTAGCCCCCTTCATTGTGTACTAATTTTCACTGTCGGGGGGGTGTATGTAACACGCGGCTCCGTGTTACAACCCAACGAAGGTCAATTTTTACAAACGCTGTGCTCTTTAAGGTCAAATATTCTAACTCTGTCCTTAAACAATTTTTCTCTTAGCTGTGATTTTAGGAACAATCTCTTTTAGTCTCAAGCAGTTTTAATCGATATTTCTTGAACTCCAATTTTATTTGTAATTAATAGTGTTTTTATAAAATAGACAGAACCGCGCGCGATCCGAGAGGATCACGCGGTGGACCTTTGTGTCATAGTGAACTTATTTCGCTTAGTTGGCAAATTTGGACTATCCGAACTTCAGAGAACAATGTATTAAGATCATGAACTGAGATAGAATCGTTACAAGCAGTGAACTAAACATTTATGAGTTGTTTCATTGAAGTCCTTAAACGATTTACATTCTTTTTATAGTGATAACCTTTAACGATGACTTTTTCCATGTATCATTTGTTTTAAATCGATGGCATAAATGTAGTGCAATTGAGACCTTTGTACGCGAATAACTGATTGAGCATAAAACAATTTTCTATTATAAACTTAAATCATTTTAATTTTTGCCGTCTAGAAGACGGACCATTTAGTCTAATTGTGAACGGTATTTAAAACATATTTTTGCATAAAAATCTAATTTTACAGCTGACTAACATATATTCAATTTGGACTAACTGTGAATAGTGTTTAAGACCGACCAACTCATTCAATTCGGATTAACAGTGAATTATATTTATATGTGCTACATTGTGTGGAATATATCTATGAAACCTTTCTTCAGTCTTCTCATATCAACCATCCGAAAGGGATCAGAGACTGATTGGGTGCTCGGGTAGTAATAATGGCCACCATTGATATGTAGTAGGGGTAAAAAATCAGGAACGAGATAGCAACAGCGAAAAGTACCCCTACATTATGATGCCCCGGTTCGTCGAACTCACAGCCAGTAAGGAATTAATAAACAGCTAGATTTTGAGAAATTCAAGCCTTTTCAATGAAGGCCACTACACACGTTATTGCCTCGGAAACGGCTGCACATACCCGCGCACAGACACTACGTTCAAATGGGCGTGGTCACCCTCAACAACTCAGGTGATTCCGCCATGGAAGGTTTTGAAGACGGGTGGGGTCAGCCTCCTCGGCGGCAGCAGAGGCTGAGCACCCCAAGATTGTTGGCCGCTCCACGTCTCATGGCTCGAAGCACGTTGCCTTCGCGGTAGAGCGCAATCAAACATTTGTCTTTACAGCGACGGCTCCAATTAAGTCATGCTTCAAACGCCCAAATGCCAGCAATCAATCTCATCGCCGGTTGCCACTATCAACATACTTTCTCATCCGTGACGCAATCTCTGGCGAATGAATTGTCATAGACACTGGATCAGATGTAAGCTCACTACGCCACAATTATCTCGAACCAACCCACCCAGTCGACACCAACAGTCTGACCTGCGCGAATGGCTCCAACATAGCGACGTTTGGGGTACGAGTACACACAATCTCGTTCTCCAACTCAAAATGATGTTTCAAATATCCGTTCATCATCGACAACACGACATGAAACATCATTGGACGTGACTTTCTCGAACACTTCGACCTAACCATCCGTCCAAGAACGCGAGAAATAGAGGAGCCAGTATCAGTGTTGACAGAACCAAAATCAGTCGTTATACGGCATGAAAGAGCAATAACATTTCCTGTAAGGTTAGCCCCCTTCATTGTGTACTAATTTTCACTGTCGGGGGGGGGTGTATGTAACACGCGGCTCCGTGTTACAACCCAACGAAGGTCAATTTTTACAAACGCTGTGCTCTTTAAGGTCAAATATTCTAACTCTGTCCTTAAACAATATTTCTCTTAGCTGTGATTTTAGGAACAATCTCTTTTAGTCTCAAGCAGTTTCAATCGATATTTCTTGAACTGCAATTTTATTTGTAATTAATAGTGTTGTAACGACACAAATCAATCGCCGACATATTGCGTAAATTAAATTCAAATTTATTTACGTTGCACCAATGAGAAAAAAGCAAATTGCCGTTTAACCACGTCTAACCACGTTTAACCAATAGTATGCAAGTACACATATTGCATGCTATTTAAGCACGGTAATTTACCATGCAAGTCAGTTGTGGCATTTGCCTTCTACCTGCTTCACGCGTGTGCGTTCTGTCGGTTGTCAATACGTGTGCGCTCTGTCGGCTGTCAGTATCTACTCATCTTGTTGCGGGATACCGGAGAGACGAGCCAATTGAGTGCAGGACCTGCAGGACACCATCCACAACACGATCACAGCTCAACCACGGGAGCAACAAATCAACCAGAGTCCACCCAAGGCTCTAGGACATCTTCAACGCTGAAGACTTAAAGCGAACGCATTACCCGGCCCTCTTAAGGGCCCCCATATCAGTAACTAATCTCTATTCAGAGCACCTTAACCGAGTTTGTAACGTCGTACGGCATTTACTTGAAGCCGGGGCGTTTACAAAATTGGCGACCGCGCCAGGATATTGATTATTTATCTGATTTTTTTTGGGTATAAATAAATTGACTTTCTTCTTCATTTGTTTGGGATAAATCGACTAACATTTGCGTTTTCTTTACCCTGATCCTGTTTTTTTTCTGGGTATATATTCGTGAATTTGTGGTGTTCGTCTTCCCTAAAGGAAAATTTCAAATTTTGGAAGCAGTGTGTTATTCTTGCTGTTGAAAATAATAATTCATTGGCACTAAAGGCCAACGGGGCCTCTGTTCGTTTTTTCCTTTTGTACTGGACAATATCAGCACTGGAAGCTGTTGTGGGACAATTTCAATTTTTGGAAGGAGTGACGCTGTTCTGTGTTGAAATAATAATACATTGTCATCAAAGGCCATCGGGGCCTCTGTTCGTTTTTTCCTTTTGTACTGGACAATATCAAGCAACAGTGGAAGCTGTTTGTGGGTAAGCGTTTCGTTATATATTTATACATTTATATATACATTTTCATATTGCTTATAAATTTATGCTTTTAAGATCCCGTAAGATTGTTAAAATGTCAGGTCCAATTTTAGATATTGATGTTCCTGTTTGGGATGGAGATAGTGAGTTATTTTTTATGCGCGTAGACTCCGCTTTCTCCCCGTTTCCTGATTATGACAGTCATCAAAAACTGTCAAAGGTTTTTGCTAAACTACCTTCTGAATTGCAGCGACGGATTTATCCTAAGCTTGAGGCCATTAGGAAGCTACCTAATCCCATTTTGGGCCTACAAAACGAGGTA